>WNWK01044207.1:0-15190 GCA_009830355.1 Cherax destructor | reverse complement strand
TTCACACATTGGTTGTACTAGATACCACCTCAAAAGTTTGAAAACGGGAGAAACCCATGCATAATAATACAAGCGTTCGTTCATTTGGTGCATAGAAATTTAAGCTTTCCCCTTATGGTAACAACGCTCATATATTTTTGGAGATTAGGTCGGTGTGTGGAGTCAAAAAAATTTTCGGGGGCAAGGGGGAGGGGTTGTTGAGGTGGTTTAAATTTAAAAAGGTCGGGGGGGGTATAAATCTGGGTGGGGGAAAAGGGAGGGGGGGGTCGTCCTTTTATGGGGGGGGGGGTAAAGGAAGTTTCGAGTGCTGGGCCTGGACATCCATCAGGCTTGGTCGAGTGTTGGGGGTGCGTGGAGGCAAGGGGTTTTATGACGATGTATTGGAAAAAAAAAACCCCAAAGCGAAAATTTTGATCCTTTATTGACAGCGTTTTTCCCGCAGGGAAATGGGAAGTCACAAACAGATCTACCTGGAAAAAAGATACATGCACCCGGGGGGACAAGATTAAGGACCCCAGTGGAAATAAGACAAAGTCCTCGATGACGCACTGACTTTCTTGGGTTACCCGGGGTGGGTAACCCCCCGGGGTTAAAAATCCGAAAAAATTTTATCTTATCTTATCTTATAGGATTTAGTCAGGTGGAGAATGTTGGGTCAGGTGGAGAAAGTTTTAAAAATGAGATTGGTTGATTGATTTGATATCTTTATTATCACCCCATACCCATCCTGTGGGCGGTAGTAAAAAGATTACAGAGGTTAAGGGTCCGGGGACGGGACCCCAAAGTTTAAGCTGAGCAAGTTAAAAGGAATGGTTAACAAGCTACAAAGGTAATGAACTTTTAAAAAAAGGTAATGAAACATGGGAAATTTATTTACTTACGTTTATACATGGTTACAATCATGAACAAATTATAAAAATGAACACTTCACTAGAAAAACCCGGTCACAACTGAAAATGGGGGGAAAAAATTTTTTATTGTTGGGGTCACACATACACACTTACATATACACATACACACATACACACACACACAACACGCCGTGCCAGTCAGCCAATTTTTAGGGCTCCGTGAATATAATTTTTTTTGAGGGCTACACAAGGGTACAAGGGGGAATCAATTTTTCAGGGTGGGAAAAAACCCCCTTGGGGAAATTGATTTACGAGTTGCCCTGAGCCAAAAAGTGTGGGAAGCCCATAATTTTATAAGTGAACTAGAAAAAAATTTTTTGGGGTTGGGGGGTCAGTGGGCCTAGTTTGCTCCAGGCGTTTTTGCCACGTGTGTCCCCCTAGATAATAAAGTGAAAAAAATGTGACAAGTGAAAGAAATACAGTGTATAGGTTATATTATATATCGACAAAAAAAAAAAAATGGATATCCCCAAAGAACATCACATTGAGTTGGACAATCTACAGGATCCCACAGGGGGGGCCCCAAGCTGCATCGATCCCCAAGTTTTCCCCCCAGGGGGTGGTTTTGGGGTTGGGAAAGATCCAATTCCCAAACCCCCGCTAAGTTTTTTTGGAACGGTAAACCCCCTTGGTAAGATAAGGAATAGGATATCAAGTACTCAGAAAAAAATAGCAATTGGTAATTTCTAGTAGAAAAGGGCGACAGACAGGTGAATCAAAAGAAACTTTCCCAAAAACCACGGGTGGGGTTCGAACCCGCGGTCGGGGGCCCCCTCGAACTCTAGACCGCCGCAGCCGGGGGGCCCCAAATAGCTTCAATAAGATTCATCCAACTGGGTTTTTCCACCATAGGAAGGTTAGCATAGGCACCATTTTTCCCAAAAAATCAAGTTTTTGCGAATCTCCAGCTAGCATGGCCGTGACGAACTTACTCAAGTCCCCTTTAAAGCCCAACATGACTCACGAAATCGTAATGACACGATTGCAAACAAACCACATCCCGGGGGGTAATTCGAACCCGCGGTCAGAGAGTCTCAGAACCTAGACCGTCGGAAAACCACTGGGCCAGCTAGCCAATAAGATTCATCTGTTGACGGCTTTGAAGGGGATTTGGGGGCTAGAGTTCGTCAGGGCCCCCTGCTAGCTGGAATTTTTGGGGTTTTTCTTTTTACAATGGTCCTTTGCCCCTAGGGTTTAAAAAAAAACCCCGGGTTTTGGTTTTATTGGCTAGCGGCCCCAAAGGGGGTTTGGACGGTCTAAGTTCGGGTTTTGACCGTTGGCAACCCCCCCCCGTTTTTGGGGTTTTTTTCAATCGTGTCATTACGATTTCGTGAGTCATGTTGATTTTTTAAAAAGGGGGCTTGAGCTAGAGTTCTACCCAGTTAGCGGGGGATTCGTCTGTAAAAACTTGCATTTGTGGACACAGTGGTGCCTATGCTAACCTTCCTATGGGGGGAAAAAACCTATTTGGGGGGAAACCCTTTTTGAAATTTGCGGGGGCCCCGGGTTTTTGCCCCAGAGTTCTGAGACTCTCTGACCGCGGGTTCGCCCACCCGTGGTATGTGGTTTGTTTGCAATCGTGTCTTTGATTTGGGGGAGTCATAGAATACATTAACTGGTAGATCGGGTTTTAGGCCAGGAGGGGGGCATTTTGGAGCTACGTGTTCCCCGCAGACCCACATACCATCATACACCAAAACCTTTCCCCCTTTTCACACAATAAATCCACACACAAAAGTTCCACACACACACACACACACACACACACACACACAAAAAATTCTGGTAGGTCAGGTGTGTCAGGCCCCGGCCAGGTAGAGAAGCACTGCAGACAACGGTCACTCGAAACCCCAAATACACACCCATACACCAAAAACCCCACAATTTCACCACTACTATTCAAAAAACATACACACAAAAATATACACACACACACATACATACACAGGAAAACCCCCCTGGCCTGGGGGGAAAAAACTCTTCTTCACGCACGGGGGGGCCCGGGGTTTTCCCCCCGGTGGGGCGGGGAAAAATTTTTAAGTGTTTTCCCCCACAC
The DNA here is from genome assembly GCA_009830355.1 of Cherax destructor. Classification (NCBI taxonomy): domain Eukaryota; kingdom Metazoa; phylum Arthropoda; class Malacostraca; order Decapoda; family Parastacidae; genus Cherax; species Cherax destructor. The sequence continues at coordinate 12,223 of WNWK01044207.1, read as the reverse complement.
ACACACACAAAAAAAAAGGGCCCAGTGTCTAATTGCCCCCTGCCTAGGACAAAAGGGTTTAAATAACTAACTAACCCCAAAAAAACTAACATACACACACAAAAAAAAAAAAAAAACACACACATAACTAACGTGCACACACACACACACACACAAAAAACTAACACACACACACAAAATACACATACAAAAAAAACTAACACACAAAAAAGGCCCCCCCTCCCCTGCCCCCACCCACCTCTCCCCCACCCCCCTTCCCTGAACCCCCTCCCCCCCCACCTCCTCCCCCTCTCACCCACCTCCTCCCCCCCCCCATCCACCTCCTCCCCCTCTCTCACATACCCTCCCCCCCCTCTCACCCCCCCCCCCCCCTCTCCCTCCCCCTTCTCTCCACCTTTTGCTTCTCCCTCCTTCCTCCCCCCTCATAACCCCCTATTTCCCCCCTCCCCACCTTTTTTCCATTTCCCCACTGTCTTCAGTTTCTTCTCCCCCCCCCTCCACCCCCCCACAAACACCCAGGCAATCACCCCCACAAAACAACCACACAGAAATACATAGTTTTCCATTTTGGGGTTTTTAAAAATAAAAAAAAAAATGGGGTCCCAAAAAAAAAGGGACGGTTTGGGGGATGGATAGTCTAAAAAGAATTTTTGGGAAAAAAATTAAAAAAAAAGGGGAACATGGGGGGGAAAAGGGAAGGGCTAGAGGAGCTTAGAAAAAAAAAGGGGGGAAAAGGGGGAAGCTGCAGAAAAAGAAAGGGGGAGGGGGAGGATAGCTAAGAAAGCAGGAAGGGGGAAAAAAAAAAATCACAACAGCGGGGGCCCCAAAACAGAGATTAGAAGAAGAACTGAAAAATTTAAAAAACAGCCGGGTAAAAAAAAAAAAGGGGCAATGTGGACATGGTATCAAAACTGCCCTCAGTCAAAAAAAAAGGGGGATTTTTGGGGGAAAAAAGGGAAAAAAAAAAACTGAATGCAGAGGTTTATATCAGACCAGGGGGAGCCCCGAGGAAAGGGGAAAATCTTTCAGGAACAACGGGGGGTGGAAAAAAGGGAGAGCTAAGCTATATGTGAACCCCTAACAGACCAAAAAAAATTGCACGGGAAAGTTAAGAAGGGAAAGCGACAGGCCACGGGGAAAAGGGATAACAGACAGTAAAAAATTTGGGGAAAAAAAGGAAAGTTTAAAGGGGGAAACCCAAATCGAAGGGGGGTTACGGGGGGATAGGCGGGGAGAATAAAAGAGAGAGATCAGTCTTTGTTTATGGGCCCATGAAGCTGAAGGGGAAACTTAAAGCAAGAAGACAAGGGGGAAAAATGGATTGAAAAAATCATGAAAGAAAAAGGAGAAGATGACATGCCCCCGCTGGCAAATTTTCTGAGAATAGGGGTTTTTCAAGAGGAAGAACCCGGGGCCCGTCAAAGTAATTTTTTTAAAGCAGAATTGACTGAAACAGGATCCTGCGGGGAAAAAACAAGACAAAGGGGGTATGTCAGAGTACCGGAGGGTGTATCTCGGCCCCCCGACAGAACACGGGAAGAAAGACAGAAACTGAAAGAGAGGGACAGAGACAAAAGGAGGAAAAGAGAGATGGACAGGGGGCCCCGACTCAGGAGGAAGCTCTAATACAACCCCCTTTTTAGATTTTCCCCCCAAACCCGGAAACCCCCAAAAGAAAAACCCAAAAAACCAAACCCCAAAAAAACATGCCATAAAAAAAATGGTTTCCCCCCCCCTTTTTAGACAAACTCCACCTTCCCCAAAAACCCCCCATATTTTTCCCCCTCAGATCTCCCACTTTCCCAACCCCAACATACCCCCCCGACTACGGTTTTTGAAAAGAAGTTAAAGGTTTGGTATACAAATGCAGATGGTATAACAAATAAATGTAAATGGCATGAAAGAATAAAGGAAAAATCCCCAAATTTTTAAAAAAGCACTCACAGAAACCCCCAAATCACCAGGGATAACAGATGCAATCTTTCCCACCGGATATCAAACCCCGGGATAGAGGGGAAAAAGGGGGGGGGAGGGCACTGCCATTAAGGGGAAAATGGGGGGGTTGGGAAGGGGGAAGGGGAAAAAATGGGGAAAAAGGTTTAAAGGGACTTCAATAGGAACAATTCGGGGCCATAAAAGGGGGAAACCAAAAAAAACCCCCCAAAAGCTGGGAGGCCAAAGAAAGGCCTCCGAGCAACAGAGCAATGGTAGACACTAGCCGAGGTAGCCAGAAGAGCCCCATGGGGAGAGCAAAGTTACTAGTTATGGGTGATTTTTTAAACAAAAGAGGGAAAACCAACCCCCCGGGGGGGGTGAATCATGGAGAGCCAAAAAGATGGGGGGGGGTTTGGAAAACCCCCTGAACAAAATGTTAGAGACATACCAGAGAGGGTGGGGGATGATCCAAAGGGGGGGACCTTTGAAAATTTCCTTGAGTAGTTCGGACATCGAGGAATCACGATGAAAGGGGCCCCTTGGGGGTAGTGATCATTTTTGGTTTTTTGTTTTTTTTTTATATAGTTGAGCTACAAGTGGAGAGGGCAGGAAAGGGGAAAAGGGGGGAAAAAAAAAAAATAAAAAAGGGGGACTACAAGGGGGGGGGGCTTCCTACAAAAAAGTTTTTGGGGGGGAATTGGGGAAAAAACCCCCAAAAAAAATGATGGAATATGTGACAACCAAAAAAAAAAAAAGGGGGGTTTTTCCCCAAGGGGAAAAGAAGGGGGTGGGGGAAAAACCCGAAAGAATCCTTTTCCCCAAAGAGGGAGGAAAAAAAAAATGAAAAAAATGGAAAAAGTAAAGAAAAACAAAGGGCCCCCAAAAATAAAAGAAGGCTTAAGAGCCAGAAAAAAAATATGCACAGGAAGAAGGGGAAAAAAAACCCCCCACAATAAAAACAGAAAAAACATCAAAAAGGGTTTTAAAATTTTTGACCCGGGGAAAGGGTGGTTTTGGGGCCCCCCAGGGGGGAAAAAAAAAAAAAATCAGGACCGGGTTGGCTGAAAGGAAGGTGGGATTTTTAAAAACCTTCCAAGAGGGGGTTTTGGGGCCCCCCATGATTTTTAAAAAAAAAAACCAAAAGGGGAGGGGGACTCCAGGGGAAACCAAAAAGGGGGGAACCCAAAGTTTTTTGAAATCACAAACCGAGGGGGGGGGGAAAAAACTGCTATGTAAAATGATACCCCAAAAAAAGGGGGAAACCGGGGGTTTTTTCCCGTGGGTGAGAGGGGGCAGAGAAAGTTTTTTGTGCCACTAACACAAAACCTTTTTCACACCATTGAAACGGGCAACTACCGAGGCGTGGAAGATGGCAAATGTAGTCCCCTTTTTAAAAAAAGACTAACAAAATTAAACTTTCAGATTGGGGGCTGGCGGTTTTTTGTTAAACATGGAGAAGATCATCAGGAGGAGGTGGAGCACCTAGAAAGACACAAGTTTTAAAACCCAAACCCGCACTTTGGGAAAGGGAAAAAACCCGTGTCACAAACCTACTGGAGTTTTATGATAAGGTAACAGAAGTAAGACACGAGAGAAAAAGGGGGGGACTGCTTTTGGACTGCAAAAAAGGGGTTCGACACAGTTCCCCACAAGGGAAAAAAAAGCAAAAGGGGTCAGGACACGTAACAGGAAAAACACTGCAATGGATCAAGAATATCTGACGGGGGGGCAACAACGAGTCCCTGGTACGTGAGGGGGATGTCAGAGTGGGCACCTGTGACAGTGGGTTCCCCAAGGGTCAGTCCAGGACCTGTACTTTTTTTTGGTTTTTGGGAAAGACATAAGGGAAAGGGGTTTTGGGCTCAAAAGGGGCCCCCTTTTTTCAGATGTTTTAAGAATGGGGGAAGGGGGAAAAAAAAAAATCGAGGATCGGGGAGGACTAAAAAGACCTGGACAGGCTGCAAGCCTGGCCCCGTAACGGGTCCTTGTTTTAAACCCCCCCCAAAAAAAGTCATGAATATGGGGGGAAGGGGGAAAAAAAGACCGCAGAAATATAGTCTAGGTGGCCAAAGACTGAAAAACCTCACTCAAAAAAAAAGATTTTGGGGGGGAGTATAATAAAACACATCTCCGGGGGGAAAATCAATCAGATAAATGCTGGAAAATAGGGGGGCTGGCAAACCAAAAAATAGCTTCCAATCCTCCACTAAGGAATCATTCAAGCCCCGATCCCAAAACCCCCGGCCCAACCCGGGGAAAGAGCCTTTTTTAAAAACCCCCACCTTTAAACAAGTCAAGAAATTAGAGAAAGTGCAAAGGTTTGCAACAAGAATCCCAGAGCTAAGGGGTTGTCCAAAAAAAAGGTTTGGGGGGAAAAACTTTTACTAGAACTAAAGGGGGTTTGGGGGGAATGATAACGACATATAAAAATGGGGAAAAGATAAGGTGGACAGAGACAAGATGTTCCAGAGAGGGGGGAAACAGAAACAAGGGGTCATAATTGGAAGTTAAGATCCTTTTTTGTCAAAGGGGGGGGTTTGGAAGTATTTCTTCATTTTTTAAAAATTGTGGGGGAAAAAGGGAAAAGCCCTTTGAAAGTTTCAAAAGGGGGGGAGGAACCATCAAAAGTTTTTTTAAAAATAGGGGGTTTTTTTTAAAACTCATGGGGGAGGGGAGAGGGACCTAGTAGCAAAAAAAAGGGAAAAAAGGGGGGCCCCGGGGCCCTGACTTGACCCCGCAAAAACCCAACAAATAGGTGAGGGCCCCAAAAAAGGGGAGACATCTATTTCATACCACACGCCCCAAAAGGCCCAGCCTTCAATCGAAGGGCAGGCAAAAGGGGAAAAAAAAACGCACACACACACACACGTGGCAAATTTATTTACAGGGGCAAAAAAGGGTATTTTTTCCCCAAAAAGGGGGTTTTTAAAATACCACTGTGGATAAAATACTTTTTTTTTTAAAAATTTATTTTTTTTTTTCCTGAATTCTTTTTTTTTTCCCCCCAGTACATAATGAGCAGGGGTGAAAACCAACTGAAAAATTTTAATTTTTTTTGGTCTACATCGGGGGGGATTTAACCTCCCAAAAAATATTTTTAACCCAGCCAAAGGGGGGTTTGGGGAAACCGATCTGTTTTTTTTGTTGGATGCACCATAGACATGGGGTCCCCCGATGATAAAGAGGACTGACGGGGGTTTCCCCCGGGGTCTTAAGTCAATTTAAAAATTAAGGGAAATTTTTTCGAAATTTTTCTCAAACCCCAATTTTTTTAAACACCCAATTTTTTTACTATCAAACCCCCATTTTAAGACTCAAATCAGCTTTTCCCCCCCCCCCAGGGTTTTCCAAAAACCTGACTAAATCCATAAATACCTTTTTTTTTATCCAGGGGGAAAATCTGGGTTTTGACTGAAAGGGCCCCCTTGCCGGGGGGAAACGTTGTCAATGAAACCATTTATACTGTTAGTTTTTATTTTCCTTTGGGCGGTATTTTATACCTTTTTTTCCCCTGACGCTGTTTTTTTGGAGGTAAAGGGGGTTTTAATTTTAAAAAATTTTTAACCCCGGGTTTGTCGACTTGAATCCGGAAGTATATTTTAAAAACCCCCCCGAAGCAAAATAAAGTTGCAGTTTTATGGTCATCTAAAACGGGGATGTTTTGGGGGAAAGACAGAACCGAAGAGTGGCAAAAGGGGGGTTTTTTTTTTCGGGGCAACCTACTTGGTTTTTTGGAAAATAAGGAGGGATGATGTCCTTTTGGGGTTTTTTTTTCCCCCTATCACGTCATTTACTTTTGTGAGGGGTTTTGGTGGGTGGGAAAAAGGGGAGGGGTGTGTTACGGTGGGTGGGGGGGGGTCCTTTTTTGGGTTTTTAAATATGGATGGAGGGGAGGTGGGAAGGAGGGGCCATACTGTATATTGTAGCAGGGTTACATACATGTGTCTTGGTATGAGGGATTTTAGGGGGGGAGGGTTAGGTGCTGGCGGCGCGTTTTTTTTCGAACAAATGGAACGAAGTTGTTTTTGGGGAAGGGTTTTTTCCCGAGGGGCCCCCAGGCACATGACTGTCGGGAATTTCTTTTTTTGGGTTTTTTAAAAGGGGAACAACCAAGGGGGTTGGGGGGGGGGGGGAAAAGGTTTTTGGGGAAGGGGGGGGGGTTTTTTTTATGGGTGGTGTGCAAAAATTTTGGATGGGTGTGGTGATGGGTGGTTAGTTTGTTTTCTTTATTATACCCTACCCATCCTGTGGGGGACCAAAAAATTTCAGAAGAAAAAGGGGCCAGGGACTGGGCCCCCAAAATTTGATAGCTGGAAATTCAAAATAATAACCAGATGGTCACAATCATGGTTTCAAAAAGGGGGTTTTCAGATTACAGAGGTTTTTTGGGTCCAGAAACTGGGCCCCAAAGTTTTGATAGCTGAACAAGGTACTGGTATAATTCTCTAGTTACAAGGTAATGAATCATGTAAGTAAATTTTTTTACGTCTGTAGGGGGTTTTGCACTCATGAACAAATTATAAAGCAATGAGCAATCTATTAGTCAACCGCCACAACAAAAATGATTTTTTGGGGGCAAATTTTAATTGTTTACACACACACACATATACATAACACAACATATAAAAATACACCCATACATGTATATACATACACATACACATACACACATGTACATACACACACCCCGATTGGATGAGGAGAGTTTGGTACTAGTGGGGGACTGTTTACCAGGGGGTTTGGGGGGAAAGCATTATGTGGGGGATTGAAAAACCCCAAAAGACAAGACTTGAGGTAAGGGGGGAATTGTTTGCCCAAAAGGGGGGGGGGGGTTGGGGGTGGGGGAAAAGGGCCACGTGGTTTGGTGGCGGGGAAAATGGCAGTTAATGGACAGACCAGTAGGTAGAATAATACGTGAGCACGGGATTTTTAAAGGGATGGGGGAGGTTTCCCTTTTTTCCCAAAAAACGTGTTTTTATTTTTGAATAGTTTAAGTTGATTCATTTATGGCCTTGAATCATATGTATATTGTTAGTTGATATGTAATTGAAAAAAATATTGAATAAGTTTTTGTTTTTATAACTATTTAATGTATGCTTAACACAAAGAGGGGATTTTGGGAAAGGGGGAAATGTATGGTATATGCTTTTTTTTTTAGAGGATGGGTTTGTAGGTTAGGTTTTGGGGTTTTTTTTTTGTACAAGGGATAGGAGTGAGAATATAAGTTTGCTTACAGTGGTTGAATTTGTTCTTTTGATATTTTGTGTTTATGTAGGTTTAAAATTTGGGGAAACAAAGAGTAACAAGTAATTGGGGTTTGCTGAATCCCAAATGGTGAGAAAAAATGAGGTAGATGGGGGGGGTCACCTGGAAAATTTCCCCGGGGTCAACGCCCCCGGGGCCCCGGGTTTCCGGACCAGGCCCCCTGTTGGAAAAGCCTGCCCAACCAGGCTGTTACTGGGGCCCCACGCAGCCCCAAAGTAAAACCCACGCCCGGGGCCGGACCGACTTGAGGTGCCTTTCCCCCTGCTTGAAGACAGCCAGGGGTTTTTTGGGAACCCCCGATGTATGCTGGGAGGCAGTTGAACAATCTTGGGCCCTCACACTTATTGTGTTGTCCCCCAACGGTTTGTGGCACCCCTGTTTTTATGTTGCACGCCTGCCGAGTCTTTTCTTTTGTAGGAGTGACTTTTTTGTAAGTTTGGTACAATCCCCCGGAATTTTCCATGTTTTTAATAATGATCCTCCGCCTGCCTGAAATTTTGGGAGGGGAACCCCCGTTCCCAGTAGTTGGGTGGTTTTTTCCACTTATTTTTGGGGAAGGCTCCAATTTTCAAGGTCAGAAATTTTACCCCCCGAAAGGGGAGTTAAAAAAACCCCAAAACCCCGCCTAGGGTAGAACAAAACATCTGTAAAAATGTCAACACGGCATCCCGGTTTTTAAGGTTCTCATTATCCATCCTGTCATTTTTTGAGCAGATGCAATTGCTCATTTTTTGGTTTTAAGGTGAGATCTTCTTTCCCTGATCACCCCAGGTCTTTGACATTATTTTTTGCCCTTTTTTTGGTTGAATTAGTTTTTCCCGATGAGATTTAATTTCTTCACGTTTTCCGTATCTGATTAATTGAAATTTCTCATCATTGAACTTCATATTGTTTTCTGCGCCCATTTAAAGATTTGGTTTATTCTGCTTTTTTGGGGTCTTGCAGTGTTTCAACGGGGGACAATTTTCATACAGATTGGGGGTCATCTGCAAAGGGGAAAAACAGCACTGTGGCTTATATCCCCGTCAAGTCTGATATGAGGATGAGGGGAAAAGGGGGGGGGGCAAATGTGCCTTTGGAACAGAGCTTTTCACAGTAGCTGCCCGACTTTCCTGTTGATACTCTTTTTTTGTTCTACGTTAAAAAGGGAAAATTTTAGATCCATCACCAACTTTTCCTGTTATGCCTTTTTCACGCATTTTGTGTGTTATTACACCATTCCAAACTTGTCAAAGGCTTTTTTTAAAAAAAGTGTATATAAATCGATTCTGTTTTTTTTCTAGAGCATCCGGCCCCTTTTTGTATTCCCGTAGGGGCCTGTTGGGACATAACAGATTTTAATCTTGAAGTTGCATCATTGAAGGGTTTTTATAATTGTTATATGTTTTCATAAGGGGTATAGGAGTAAAGGTTAATTTATACAGTGGAGGAGGTTAAAAAAGGGAAATGGGGGTTTATAATATAAAATTTTTAAATATTAAAAAGGGGTGTTTTTATGGTCTTTTAATTGGTTTTGGACTGCCCCTTTTTTACATATTTTTTTGTGCCCCTTTATGTATTAAGAATTTTTGTTTTTTATGTGTTGTTAGTAGGGTTGGGGAGGGTTTGCTTGTGTTTAATATTATATTTTTGGGGGTTTTAAAAAGTTTAACATTGAAAAAGAATATTTATTGTCGCCTATTTATTTGTTAAGTTTTAAAAATTTTAAAAATTTTCCATAAGTTTTTTAAATAAAATATAAAAAATTTTGGGCGGAGACGAAAAATTTTTAGAGATAAGTAAATAATGAAAAAAGATTGTTATGGGGAAAGCAGTCAGAAGTCTGAGTAAATAATGAAATAATAAAAAAATTTTTTTTGGGGGAATGCAGTTAAAGTCTGAGAGACAAAAACCCCCCCAATGATAACATGAACTTAGATAAGTATGTTTATGGAGCAACTTGCAATGTGAACAGACTGATGTTGTAGTGGCCAGGTTTTGGTTGGTTACAAGTATTTTGGCATTTTTGGGGAGAAAAGATGATGATCAAACAAAACAAATTAGTGGTCAGCATATGGTCATTGTCTTAACACTATTTTTTTTAAAATTTCCCCATTTATTGGGGGAAATTAGAGAAGACAGTATAAAACCATGTGACATCCCAAAACTTATTAATGAAAATAAGATCCCCGAAAATATAAGCAAATTTCCTAAATTTTTGTAACAGATAAGAACTGCAGATGTGTAGATAAAAACCCCAAAAGTAAAACCCTTTTAAACCCCTTTTTGGGGCCCCAGTTCCTGGGCCTTTTTTTGTATCCATATTTGACCCACGTCACAGGATAAAAGGGGTGCACAATAAACTAGCCATTTGGTGGCAAAATTAAAAAAATTAATCAATATAAATAAGAAGACAGATGATGCACTGATTTTTGGGTTTTTTTTGGGGGGCAAACCCCCTTTGGGGTTTAAAAAACCAAACAAATTTTAACTTTTTACTTTTCCCCCGGCCCCAAAGGTGGTCCCTTATAATCATTATTATTAATATAATCAAAAAAAGGGTAAACCACGGGGGTTTTGGTTTTCCCCACTTGGGGGTTTCCTCTGTTTTAAATTAATAAAAATTCAGTGTATATGTTTTACACTGAGATATTTTTTTTTAACCTTCCCTTAGTTTAAAAATATTTTTTTTTGGTGATAAAAATTACGTGCACCCTTTGGGGATTTTTTTTTAAAAGAGTAAATAGGCTTTAAACCCAAATTTTAAAAAGGAACTAATTTTGGGTTTTTTTTTGCTCGCTGAGCTTGTTTAGGGTCAACAATTCTCAGGGGGGGCCCTTTGGGATCCTGGATTTGGGGCCTTCCTCCCTTATTTGATGCCCCCGATTTCCCAGGCCCCGACGACCCTATGGGTTTAGCGCTTCCCCCCTTATTAAAATAATTGGGGGCAACAGATGGAAACTTTCACAAAAAATAATTTTATTTTTTTTTATATTCAAAGTTTACACGTTTATTTTATATATGTATAAAAAATTTAAAAAAATTTAATATAATCACAAAAAATTTAATGTAAGGATGATTCATATATTTTTTGTAGAAATGATTTTCCCCCAAAACATATTGGTTTAAAAAAAAGGTTAAAAAAATTTCCCCAGGGGAAAAAAAAAAATGTCACTTTTGGGGGGAAAAAACCAGGACGTAAAAAAAAAAATCGGATCCAGCTCAAATCTAGTATTATAGTCTTTTTCCCCCGTCCCAAACATATAGATTTGTTTTTCTGTTATCATTAGTCAAGTTGTTTGTGGAAATTTCTGATTCCAGTGTGGGATTATAGGCGATAATTTGGGGAGGAAAAGGGGAAAAGGGGGGGTTTTTTTTGGGTTTGGGGGGGGGGAGGCGCCACCAGCCCCCATAACTCACCACCAGCCGGGGTACACCCAAAAAACCCCCCCCCCACCACGATAACAACTAAATTACAAGTTTCAATTTTTTAAAATATTGTATGGTACCACCTTTTCGTGTCAGTAGAGCTGTGGGAAATTCTTTAGGGGTTTTACAAAAATTTAAAAAGAATGTTTTCAGGAGCCTGTAAACACTTTTTTGACTAGGGAAACAGTGTTGTTTACTGTAAAGTTTGAATATTGTTTTTTCATAAGAAACCTTCAAGGCTTTTTAAAATTTATCAATATTAACCCCAAAAAAAGGGAAAAAACTTTTATAAAGGACCCCAATGGGGAAAAAAATCACTGTCTGACTTTGGGGGTTTTTCCCTCCTCCCAAAATCGCATGTATATAATCTATGTAACTGATTTGTGTATATCTGAATAAATTTTTTCTCGGCAGAATTTGCATCATTTTGCTTTTTTCAAATATTATACAATGGAGGGAAGTTTTTTTTTGTGCTTTTTTTTTTTTTTGGGAGAAATTTGTAAAAAATACATTTTTTTTTGTTTTGTGCCTTTTCTGACTCGATGCTTATTATTAATAATAATAATAATTTTTTTTTTCCCAAAAAATTGTAAAGGTATACAGACCTAGCTAAAAATGACATACTACTATATAGAAAGTGTTTTTTTTTAGAGCATTTCAAAAAGGTCTATTTTTCCCCCGGGGGGGGTACCCACACCATCGACAACACCCAGGTAACCATTTTATACTGATGGGTGAACATAGACAAACGGGGTGGAAAAGGCCCCCGTTTCAACCTCGCCGGGGCCCAAAACCCCAGACCCCCACTGTGTGAAGCGAGGTTTGCCACCAGGGGCCCCCACCCCTGTCCCCTTAATAACGTGTCGCACGAATGGCCCGAGGGAAACGAAGACGCATATCTGCCGATGGTGAAGTGAGGTTAAGTTATGGTAGGTTATTTTGGGGGTTTTGTTGGGTCATTAGGTTTTGTTTTTTTTTCACACCAAAAATCTTTTAATGTAAAATAAACTTTTTAACTTTCAAACTAAATCAATGATCGAAGTCCGCTGAGTATGGTAGCAGTTGTCTACTTTAAAAAATGTTTTTTGTCATGTTGTCCAGTTTAAATTGTGTTTTTCATTTTCATAATTTCAAGCTAGCAAAAAAATTTTTTCCCAAAATTTTCTATGTTTAATAAAATTAAGATTGTTTGTATTTTTAACCTGGGGGGGTTATCACCCAGTATTAAATTTAAAAAATCATTGGGGACTGTCTGTTATTTCCCCGGGGTCAATCTTTCCCCCCGGATTTTTAAAAAACCAGTCGACTAGCACCCAGGACCACTTTATTGCTAGGGGAAAAAAAACGGCAAAGGGGGAACCATGCCCAACATTTCCACCTGTGCTGGGGGTTGAACCACAGACACTTAGTACGAGGTATTTTTCTGAGCCAAGCCCCTTTATTCAGATTATTAAATCTTTTGCCACTGGTGAAGCACTGGGTTTATTTTACAGATGTATGAGCCAATCTGTTTGGGAAAGGGCCCAAAGGTTATCAACTATTGTGAGTTGCATCTTTAGGAATGATCCAAGGCTCAATGGCAATGCCCCATTTTTTTTTTTCTTTTTGGGTTTTA
>WNWK01044206.1:0-15191 GCA_009830355.1 Cherax destructor | reverse complement strand
TTTAATGTGAAGACTTGTGACCAGCACCCGGGTCTTTAATGTGAAGACTTGTGACCAGCACCCGGGTCTTTAATGTGAAGACTTGTGACCAGCTGTATCGTGACTTTTATTCTTGCTATGTTTATTCATCTTTTTTCCTTTTTTTTTTTTTTTTTTTTTGCTACGGAAATAGATATTGGGATCGGAGCGACGACTCGTCTACTGCGTAACATTTGTCAAAGTTCTGTTTCCTCTTTTAAAACATTCCAGCTGTCAACTACTGTATTCGTTAGGAATTATTTCCTGATATAATTTCAACATAGTGTTCGCGTACTTTGAAAAAAAAAAAGAATTTAATGGTTTGTCCCATTACATTTTCTTTGTCTATGTCCTGTGTCAGTTTGTGTGAATATTTATGGTGTTTACGTGAATGATATCGATTTAGGGCTAACATCTAAGACAGCAGAATTTGCTAATATCAAATTGGTCAAGTTCTGCAACCAAAATAGGTTGAGTATTGAGAATGATCATGACAGGTTGACGCTGTGGTGGAAACGTGCAAGATGAGTTTCAACGCTGACTAGTACAAAGTGATGTATTGTGGGTGTAACAATATCTCTCATGGATGCAAAATCTTTGGTAACAAACTGCCGGAGACAAGACAAGAAAAGGACCTTGGAGTAATCATTAGCAACGATCTCGGTGGTACCAAGAAATGTCTACCTGTGAGCATCATAACTAACAGTAGGGTACAGTAGGTTTAATAACTAAAAACTGCCAACATTGAACACCAAACACTATACTGACTCTCCGTAAAGCACCTGTTTAACAGCAGCTCGAACTGTCACCTTAGGAAGAAATATTTAAAGTACTCATACTTATTCTCTCAGGAAACCAAGACTACGAGACCTTATTCAACACATTAAGATACTGAATGACTTTGACACATATAAGTCCATAACTCAAAACAGTAGAATGAAACTCCGAGGCAGAACACGAACGTACTATGTAAAAAACGTTGTTTTGTTCGCAATTGGAATTATAGGAGAATGGAATAAACTACTGGCTAATGTTGTAAATGTTAAGACAAAACAATCATTCAAGAACCAACTAGACAACACTAGATATGAATAGAATTCAACTACATGCATCGTGCTGAAGGTTTCAGGACCTGCGTTCTCGGTATAAATCTGTCAGTCAAGAATTCTGGGTCAGCATAAATTGTTTCATATGTTAGAAAACTTGATTAAAAGTTACAGTGACCAGCTAGGTACAGGGTATGGTGAGGGAGGACAGTGACCAGCTAGGTACAGAGTATGGTGAGGGAGGACAGTGACCAGCTAGGTACAGAGTATGGTGAGGGAGGACAGTGAGTAGCTAGGTACAGGGTATAGTGAGGGAGGACAGTGACTAGCTAGGTACAGGGTATGGTGAGGGAGGACAGTGACTAGCTAGGTACAGAGTATGGTGAGGGAGGACAGTGACCAGCTAGGTACAGGGTATGGTGAGGACAGTGACCAGCTAGGTACAGGGTATGGTGAGGGAGGACAGTGACCAGCTAGGTACAGAGTATGGTGAGGGAGGACAGTGACTAGCTAGGTACAGGGTATGGTGAGGGAGGACAGTGACTAGCTAGGTACAGGGTATGGTGAGGAAGGACAGTGACTAGCTAGGTACAGGGTATGATGAGGAAGGACAGTGACTAGCTAGGTACAGAGTATGGTGAGGGAGGACAGTGACTAGCTAGGTACAGGGTATGGTGAGGAAGGACAGTGACTAGCTAGGTACAGGGTATGATGAGGAAGGACAGGAGCGAGATGCTGCCTAACTCACCTAGACACTCACTATGCCACAGTGCACTAAATCAACAAGGACTCTCTCTTTTTCTCTCTCAAAACACACAAGCAAACATATATATATATATATATACGTATATACAACGGATTAGGCGACCTGAAGACAACAGATTCGCGTTGTTTGTTCAGTAACTCTACCTAGTTGTTCAGTTGACAGCGAGACAGTTATGTCAATAATAGCATCAGAGGTGGATGTAGTGGGTTGTGGTAGCCGTAGCGGGGCTGGTGGTAACCACAAGTAGAACTACTAGTACACACAGATCAACGAGGGACAGTAGTTGTAGACCGCGTCTACCATGCACTTCCATCTCTCCTGTAAATTCCATGTCGTTTCGTTAAATGTATTATGATAATTTATCCACTGTTTTTGTTTTCATATCAGCAGTGACAGGAGGGAGTGAGGGATGTAGGGAGGGAGGGAGTGAGGGATGTAGGAGGGAGGGAGTGAGGATGTAGGGAGGGAGGGAGTGAGGGATGTAGGGAGGGAGAGAGTGAGGGATGTAGGGAGGGAGGGATGTAGGGAGGGAGAGATGTAGGGAGGGAGGGAGGAGAGTGGAGGGAGTGAAGAACAGGGAGTGAGGAAGGAAGGAGGAAGGGAGTGAGGGAAGGAGGGAGTGAGGGAGGGAGGGAAGGAGTGAGAGGAGGGAGTGCAGGACAGGGAGTGAGGGAGGAAGGGAGTGAGGGAGGGAGGGATGGAAGGAAGGAGGGAGTGTGGGAGGGAGTAAGGACAGGGAGGGAGGGAGTGAGGGATGTAGGGAGGAAGGAGTGAGAGTGGGAGGGAGTGAAGGACAGGGAGTGAGGAAGGAAGGAGGAAGGGAGTGAGGGAAGGAGGAAGGGGAGGGAGGGAGGGAAGGAGGAAGGGAGTGAGTGAGAGAGGGAGTGAGGGAGGGAGTGAGGGAGGGAGGGAGTGAGGGATGTAGGGAGGAGGAGTGAGGGATGTAGGGAGGAGGGAGGAAGTGGGAGTGAAGGACAAGGAGTGAGGAAGGTAGGGAGTGAGGGAGGGAGGTAGGGAGGGAGGGAAGGAGGGAGGAGGGAGGGAGAGAGGGAGGGAGTGAGGGATGGAGGGAGAGAGGGAGGGAGTGAGGGATGGAGGGAGGGAAGGAGTGAAAGTGGGAGGGAGTGAAGGACAGGGAGTGATGGAGGGAGGGAGGAGGAGGGAGGGAAGGAGGAAGGGAGTGAGGGAGGAAGTGAGGGAGGGAGGGTGGGAGGGAGTGAAGTACAGGGAGAAAGCTTCCTGGTTTTATATTCCAGACTCATACACTTAGATAACACATGATAGTTCTTAAGCAAGATTGACGATGAAACTTCTGGGTACATTTCATAGGTGTGTACTTCCATCTTCTCTGCTATTTGTCCTGCCCATGTACTCCCACGTACCCCAATGTCCTCCTTATGTACTCCCATGTGCGTCCATGAAATCAATCTCACGTCTCTACCGTTGTAAGCCTATTTCCTGTAAGCCTACCTGGTTAATTCACAAGGCCTCCTCTCTCTCTCTCTTCTACTGATTTTATACAAAATGCAAAATGAAAGATTTCGTGTTAATATATGACTGTGGACTGGCACTGGCATCATAATGCACCGTGTCACTGTGAACTGGCACTGGCATCATAATGCACTGTGTCACTGTGGACTGGCACTGGCATCATAATGCAGTGTCACTGTGGACTGGCACTGTCATCATAATGCACTGTGTCACTGTGGACTGGCACTGGCACTATAATACACTGTGTCACTGTGGACTGGCACTAGCACTATAATGCACTGTGTCACTGTGGACTGGCACTGTCATCATAATCCACTGTGTCACTGTGGACTGGCACTGGCATCATAATGCAGTGTCACTGTGGACTGGCACTGTCATCATAATGCACTGTGTCACTGTGGACTGGCATTGGCACTATAATACACTGTGTCACTGTGGACTGGCACTAGCACTATAATGCACTGTGTCACTGTGGACTGGCACTGGCATCATAATGCACCGTGTCACTGTGAACTGGCACTGGCATCATAATGCACTGTGTCGCTGTGGGCTGGCACTGGCACCATAATGCACTGTGTCACTGTGAACTGGCACTGACATCATAATGCATGTGTGACTGTGGACTGGCACTGGCATCATAATGCACTGTGTCACTGTGGACTGGCACTGTCATCATAATCCACTGTGTCACTGTGGACTGGCACTGGCATCATAATGCAGTGTCACTGTGGACTGGCACTGTCATCATAATGCACTGTGTCACTGTGGACTGGCACTGGCACTATAATACACTGTGTCACTGTGGACTGGCACTGGCACTATAATGCACTGTGTCACTGGAAATATTACCAGTGTTTTCTATGCTGCTCCCGAGCACACGTGGTAGTTATTAAATAATATATGAATATGAGGAATGATCAAGGCAGCTGTAACTACCTCCCCCACCTCTCTCTCTCTCTCTCTCTCTCTCTCTCTCTCTCTCTCTCTCTCTCTCTCTCTCCCGGGCCTCACCTGCTCACGGGGCTGGAATCTGTAAAAGTGTCTTGGCCTCATTCTTTGTAAACAAGGGTTCAAGTGGAGGCCGTGAGGCGTTACATGACGCAAGAGAGTTCGATCCCATGTACCCCTTGTTAACACATGACCACTTGATAACTAGACACAGCATCAATAATAACTTAGTAGTTAGTCACAGCATTAGGATTTTCTTGTATCACGACACATCCAGGTGATGTGTTGTTTGCCAGTGATACGGGTCTTGGTACTGCTGAAAGGCTCTTATTCCAAGGAATTATAGGTGCCTCTCCTCTTTCCCCGGATCAAACCTGATTGTCTATTAGTCACCAGGCGTTGTATAATCACTATAATAATAATAATAATAATAATAATAATAATAATAATAATAATAATAATAATAATAATTATTGTCATTATTATTATTATTATTATTATTACTGTCATTAAGAAACAGTCTTGGTAAAGAGAGAGAATTAAAAGACAGATAAAAAACGTCGTCAGACAATTTAGAATGAGTGTTGACAGACATCTTGAAGTGAGTTGACTTGTGGCATCAAAACATTGTTCTCGATTACCTTTGAAATCACAAACACACACACACACACACACACACACACACTTGAGGGCCACCACTTAATACACTTGCCCGGTACAATGCCTCACCTGCAAACATGACTCTCCTCTATCTTTAACGTGTTCCTTGCAACACAGAGGTACTCTTGAACTCACTTAAGACTTGTACCACCGGTTTGTGGATAATTCTCTGGTGAGGCGACTTTGTCGAGTTCCTTGTTATAGTCTAAGAAGATGCAGTCTGCCCTTCTTCCATCAGCATTTTGTGGGATTCCAGCATGATGAATGAGACACATGTTCAACACTTGGGCATCATTACTGGCCGAACGTGGTACCCTGGCAGCAGCAGGCTGCTTTAATCCAATTACAGAGGCGCCTTTTACACACTTGCAACCCACGTGTTGCAAGTGTGTAAAAGACGCAACACGTGTGTTGCACTTGCAACACACGTGTTGCAAGTGCTCTTTATTCATTAACTTGTCTGTGTTGTATGTCACTATTGAAACTACAACCTTTTAGTGATGTAGAATTTGTCTTCTCTAAACCTCTTTTCGTGTTTCTTGATAAACTTCCTTCACTCTCTCTCTCTCTCTCTCTCTCTCTCTCTCTCTCTCTCTCTCTCTCCAGGTGTTACACCTACGTGTTATTCATTCACGTTGCACTACGTGCTGTCTAACGCACTCTGTCACCCATCTGTTACTCATTCTGCCACACTCACTGTTTCTCATGAGTCTGAAAGTTCGTGACTCAGGCGCCCAGGACTTGCTCTAAGTCAGTGTTTTTCCTGTCTGTCCCTCTGTCTTTCTCTGTCTTTCTCTGTCTTCACGTCTTGAGTTCACTGATGTATGTAAGAGCATAAGTTGGAAACAATAGCTGGGAGAGAAGGTCGGGCGGATGGGTGGGCGTGTGGGTGGGGAGGTGGGCGGTCGTCGGGTGGGCGTGGATCCCTGCAGACCGGAGAAGCTGTCACCATGGCGACCAAGCATCATCCAACTTGTCCTGAGGCCAATTATCCCCTGCCGTGAAGGGTCACTCGTGGGGTCGTCTCCTCCTGCACCTCCTCCTCCTCCTCCTCCTCCCTCCCCTCCTCCTGCTGCACCTCCTCCTCCTCCTGCACCTCCTGCACCTCCTGCTCCTCCTCCTCCTCCTCCAGGGACGGTCCCCACCCTCTGCTCCACGCCTGCCAGCTAGGGGAAGAGACTGGCTAACTAGCTTTAAAACAGCAACGATCGAGCGCCCGCTGGTCTGAGACGGAATTGAAACTTTCCCAGGAGGAGCTCAGTCTTGGTCAATAACTTACAAAGACAGTGGTAAGCATGTTAGACCCGGGTCTCACCGCCTCGCTTACTGCTGATTTAGAAAACCTGGAGAACAAGTGTTCGCATGTGTGTGCATGTGTACATGTGAAAGCGCTAATATGTATACATGTGTACGTGTTAATGTATGTGTACTTACGTACCCACCTATATGTGATATGTGTGTGTGTGTACGCGCCTGGGTTGCCACCTTTAACCCCTGGCTTGGCAGGGGAACTAATACGGAATACAGTTTTCCCCAAGGATAAAGTCTTCGGGGTGAGTTAAGCCACTTGTACGCAACTTTCCCACTCTCACTCATTCCCACTCACTCTCCCTCTCCCTCACTCACTCCCTCTCATTAACTCCCTTAAGCAATTATGAAATCTTTTTCTTGTAGTATTTAGCCATAGAACTATTCTGAATGGTGATGGAGAATGGTGGAGTGGAGATGGAGGTAGTGATGGTGACGGTGGTGGTGGTGGTGGCGATGATGGTGATGATGGTGGTGATGGTGGTGGTGATGGTAGTAGTGGTGGTGATGGTAGTAGTGCTGGTGATGGAAGTAGTGATGGTGGTGGTGATGGAAGTAGTGATGGTGGTGGTGATGGAAGTAGTGATGGTGGTGGTGATGGAAGTAGTGATGGTGGTGGTGGTGATGGTAATGGTACTCACCTAATTGTTGTTGCAGAGGTCGAATCATAGCTCCTGGTCCCGCCTCTTCACTGGTGGTAGTGATGGTGTTAATATACTAAATCACTATGAAGCTTCTTTGCTCACTCATTAAATTAAAAGTTGATCGTCCAAATACGAATTAATAAATAACAAACACACACACACACACACACACACACACACACAGGTACCTACTTAATACCTCGTCGCCTCAACACGCAACTTTAGTCCCTTTGTTGTTGACTTCTGGTCGCCACGTCAACACCACGACAACATAACATATTGCACGGTGCTGAGTCTCAAAACTTCCCGTGATAAACTCTCCTCGCCACGGGGATATCAGGAAACAACTTTCAGGTGAACGAGGAGAGTTTCAACCCAAAGATGGCAGAGTAGCGTCTGCCAGTGTGTGTGTGTGAGTGTGTGTGAGTGTGTGTGTGTGTGTGTGTGGGTGTGTGGGTGAGTGGGAGGGTGGCAAGATACTCTCAGATACCTTGAACATAGGAGTACATGGGAGAGACAGACAGTAGTGGACAAGGAAGCCATCACCTGGGCTCCTCTGCTGAGAAGAACTCTCTACGTCTACTTAGATTAAGAACTACCGTGTATTATCTAGGTGTATAAGTCAGGGATTGAAAAGCGAACGTTCTTTGGTGAAAAGACACGAATAAAGTCAATTTTTTTGTACAACGTTTCGCCCAATGTTTGGCTTTATCAAGTACTTGATAAAATTCAATGTTGGGGGAAACCTCTGCACAAATACAGAACTTAATTCACTCGCGTCTTTTTAAGCGACTGTCTTCAGCACCGTGTGTGTCCCGTAGTTCGATCGCTAGCGTACTCAGCCACACACTGAGGTCCGAGGACCGATCTCCTGGAACGGCTGGAAAACATTAGAGCATGTTTCCTTAAGACACCTGTCCCTGTTCACCTGGGTGTTAGTCGACTGGTGTGGGTCGCATCCGGGGGACAAAACTGACCTAATTTGCCCGATATGCTCTGCATAACAAGAGACACTATATGTAGTAGTGTGTCACTGATGTCAGCTAGGTCTGTATACCTTGTACATGTACTTGTAGAAATAAGATATCATTATTATTAGTATTATTATTATTATTATTATTATTATTATTATTGCGTGTGGCTTATTGAGGCTGCTATACTCGAGAAGGCACTGCCGTACGAAGGAGCAAAAAAGAGTCACTCTCAGAGACATTCCTTCTGGACACACGTAGCATCACCAGCTTGTTGTAAGAACATTAATTATTATATTAAACCCTTTAAAGGAAGACGGGGTCCCATATTGCTAATGGAAACCCTCGACTTTGACACACTGAATAAATTCCGAGCAGCCAATGAGTTCCAGGCACACGACAACCCTCAGCCAGTCTCTCCGGATCTGAGAGGACCAGAAGTTACTCGTTGCCATCAATTAACTATACAGCAGCCTTTGGTCTGTCTGGGAGGCAATCGTCTTCGAAACATTCATTGAATTCCAGGCATCCATCAGGTTCCAGACGCCCAGCCATCCGGTTCAAGGCTCCATGCTCTCAATAACTTCCAGAAACCCGACCATCCGCTCCCAGTATCCCATTACCTTCCAGAAACTATGAGCGGAATCTATGCTGTCTCCCATCAAAAAAAAACTACCATCGACTTTTTAAAAAAAACGACGGATTCCAGGATCTTCCAGGAAGTTTCAAACAGCCAGTCATGTGCTTCTAGTCTCGCATCCCCTCGCAGTATGGAAAGCTAATCGTTACCACCCAGAAAGCAATCAGTTTTGAAACAGCCGACGACCTTCCAGCCTCTCTTAACCCGTAGCAAGCAACCGAGCCATCCGTTTTCCAAGCTCCAAGCCCTTAACAGTTTCCAGGCGGCCAGTCATCCACTTCCAGTCTCTCATCACCTGGGAGGATCCGAAGGTAGCCATTATCGTCGAGGGACCGCACGACAGCCACTAGACGTTCCAGGAGACCATCCAATCTTGGGAACATTGCCTCTCCGTAGGGCTCCTGTGTTATCCGCTCTCACCCGCCCCCTGGCTTTATAACCTCATTACCGGACCGATATTGTGGCTCCTTGGACCCCGTGCCAAGGACTGAAGGATCTGTTTTCCTGCTTTCTCTTGTGATATTATATATATATATATATATATATATATATATATATATATATATATATATGGCAGGACGGTAGTACCTCCCTGGGCGGTTGAAGTCTACCAACCTACTACCTAGGATATATATATATATATGTGTGTGTGTGTGTGTGTGTGTGTGTGTGTGTGTGTGTGTCTGCCGAATAGGTAACACTTGCGAATTTAGCTTAAATACTTGCCGAATAAGGCAAGTGAAAATTTGTGTATGCAATAATTTCGCAAAAATCATTCTGAACCTAACGAAAAAAAATATATTTCATTGTGTTTATTAAATCATTGTAAATTTATCTAAAATATATTTAGTTAGATTAGGCTAAATTATATTGCGCTTGTTCTAATAAGGTTAGGTAAGTTTTCTAAGATTCTGTTGGTATAAAATTATTAATTTTTACATTAACATAAATGAAAAAATATATCTTTAAAAGTATAAGAGAAAATTTTAGAAAGGATTTAATTATAAATGAGTTCTTGCTAATTGACCAGTTTTACCTATTCGGCACGACATTATATATGCAATAAGATCACAGTAAACAGGTGATATCACAATATGCAGAACAACCACTGTGAAAAAATAGCGAAATTCCAAGCGCTTTCGTGACTTCTCACATTATCAAGGAACTATGATAATGTGAGAATTCACGAAAGCAGACGTGCACACTATTCTGAGTGAAGGTTAGTGATTTTAGGGACGTGTACACTATTCTGAGTGAGGGTTAGGGATCTTAGGGACGTGTACACTACTCTGAGTGAATAATTCACAAGTGGATTTAGTATATACTTCAGGTTTTAATTGATTTTCGGTGCTGGTAAGCCAATAAGGCACACGTGCTACACATACGAAACATGTGCAGCACCTAATATACATGTACAACACGTGAGATACATGAGGAACACATAACCATGTGTCACACTTAAAACACATATGAAACATATAAAATTCACGTGCAACGCATTAGACACATGTTCAAGACGACGGACACATGTGCAAGACGTAAGACACATATGCAAGATGATAGACACATGTGCAAGACAATAGACACATGTTCAAGACTTGGGTATCTTTAGTAAGACACTTTTAATCCAACACTTTCTTTATTACTCGTGTCTTCTTATCTTACTACTACACAATATTACTACGATTACTAATAATAATAATACTGTTACTATTACTACTACAACTAACTAACTGATTACTATCTACTCTACACTACTACTTACTTACTTACTAATACTACTATTACTTGCTATACTACACTATTACTAACTATGCTATCTACTACTGTTACTACTACCACTATTACTTCTGCTACTACTACCACTATTACTACAACTACTGCTACTTACTACCACTGTTACTACTACCACTATTACTTCTGCTACTACTACCACTATTACTTCTACTACTGCTACTACTACCACTATTACTACTACTGCTACTACTACCACTATTACTGCTACTACTACTACTACGATAACTTCTACTACTACTACAATTCTGCTATTAATAATACTACTATTACTGCAACTACTACTACCACTATTACTACTACCACTATTACTACTACCACTACAGTAGTGGAGGTAATAAGGCAGAAACTTCTACTTCTGCTACGTAGATGTTCTTACTTTACATAATTACGCTTTCTAATGACTCACCTGAGGGGAGGGAGGGGGAAGACGAGGTTAGGAAAGGGGAAAAAGAAGAGGGGAGGGGGAAAAGAGGGGGTAAAATCTACTGTGGGGAGCTGTGTTACTGACAGTGATTTAATTAGCAGAGATATATGAGTTTGCTTATTGGGGAGGATAAGGGGAGAGGGGGGGGGGAGAGGTAAGCGTGAGAGGGGAGGGGGAAGAGTGAAAGAGTGAGAGGGGGAGAGGGGAGATTAGTTGAGAATGTGGATTATCTTTTTTTTTAGAAAAACTTCTGCTGCTGCTGCTGCTGCTGCTGCTACCCCTACTATTGTTACTGTTCCTGTTGCTGCTGCTGCTACCCCTACTATTGTTACTGTTGCTTTTGCTGCTGCTCCTGCTATGTTACTGTTCCTGTTGCTGCTGCGGCTGCTACTACTACTACTACTGCCCTGCTATTGTTACTGTTGCTGTGATGCTGCTACTATGTTACTGTTCCTGTTGCTTCTGCTACTGCTGCTGCTATTGTTACTGCTGCTGCTGCTACTGTTGTTACTGCTACTACTGCTGCTGCTATTGTTACCGTAGTAGTAACAATAGTAGTAGTAGTAACGACTGTAGTTGTACTAACAATAGTAGTAGTAGTAACGACTGTAGTTTATTACGAACCCAGGTAATTAATGGCCCGTGAGACCTGGTCGTAATGGGAATTGGAGCAAACAAACTCAGCAGTAGACTATAATGTATATTTTGCCTTCACCCACTATGTACACTATGTACAATATGTACAGATAGAATAATAAGTGCACACCACGGTGACAGATGGCAAAGCAGAAGCCAGAGAGAGTGCACCGTACTCAACCAGCAGGTAGGCAAGTCTGCCAGTGCTGACCGCAAGTGAACCACGTTGCTTGAGCTTTGGCGGGCTTGTCTGTGATTGGTTAATGAACCAAGGTACTGATTTAACGACGGGTACCCTATTGATCGTTAAACCCTCAGCACCCGGTTCACTGGTTGGGAGGCAGCCTATATGGGAGTGTGACATACGCAGAATAAATTGTAACATACTTTTTGCATGCCATATAGTTGTAGTAGTACTGACAATAATAATAGTAGTCGTAACAACAGTAGTAGTAGTGAGGAGAACAGTGGTAGTAGTTGTAGCACTTTATTATTAGTAGTAGTAGTAGTAGTAATAGTAACAGTAGTGGTAGTAGTATAGCAGTAATAGTAATATTAGTAGTAGTAATACTACCATTATTATTATTGCATTGATAGAGAAGCGCTAAACTCGTACGGAGGTAATAAGGTTTGGCTGAAGGAAGAAGAGTGTAGCTCCGTTTCCTTGAATCAAGAACTCTCCGCCTTCGTCGTGAAACACTGCCTGAACTGAGTCACTCAGGCAGTGACACTCAGGCAGTGACACTCAGGCAGAGGCACTCAGGCAGTGGCACTCAGGCAGTGACATTCAAGCAGTGACACTTAGGCAGTGACACTCAGGCAATGACATTTAAGCAGTGACACTCAGGCAGTGACACTCAGTGACACTCAGGCAGTGGCACTCAGTGACACTCAGGCAGTGGCACTCAGTGACACTCATGCAGTGACACTCAGTGACACTCAGGCAGTGACACTCAGTGACACTCAGGCAGTGGCACTCAGTGACACTCAGGCAATGGCACTCAGTGACAATCAGGCAGTAGCACTCAGTGACACTCAGGCAGTGGCAGTGACACTCAGGCAGTGGCACTCAGTGACGCTCAGGCAGTGGCACTCAGGCAGTAACACTTAGGCAGTGACACTCAGGCAGTGGCACTCAGGCAGTGACATTTAGGAAGTGACACTCAGGCAGTGGCACTCAGGCAGTGGCACTCACGCAGTGGCACTCACGCAGGTGCCATCAAAGGCACTCTGTAGTGCCTGCACTCTTGCAATACTCACTTTGTTCCTTGCTAATTGTTTTCACGATGATAATTGTTCCATATTGATATGCAGTTACATTTTTTTAATTTAGTTTGTGTGTGTGTGTGTGTGTGTGTGTGTGTGTGTGTGTGTGTGTGTGTACAGGAGATGCAACACAGTTGAGTTGCTGGCTGGTGTTGATCTGCCTCGACATGATTGATCCCACAACCAACACTGTGTACCATAGCCTTAAGCTTTCAACGGCTCGCCCCCACACCTGGCTCCCCACCTGGCTCCCCACACCTGGCTCCCCATACCTGGCTCCCCACACCTGGCTCCCTACACGTGGCTCCTCACACCTGGCTCCCTACACCTGGCTCCCCACACCTGGCGATCCACACCTGGCGATCCACACCTGGCTCCCAACACCTGGCTCCCAACACCTGGCTCCCCACACCTGGCTCCCCACACCTGGCTCCCTACACCTGGCTCCCCACACCTGGCTCCACACCTGGCTCCCTACACCTGGCTCCCAACACCTGGCTCCCAACACCTGGCTCCCACACCGGCTCCCTACACCGCTCCCACACCTGGCTCTACACCTGGCTCCCACACCTGGCCTCCACACCTGGCTCTCACGGCTCCCACACCTGGTCCCCACACCTGGCTTCCACACCTGGCTTCCACACCTGGCTCCCAACACCTGGCTCCCAACACCTGGCTCCCAACACCAGGCTCCCAACACCTGGCTCTCCACACCTGGCTCCCTACACCTGGCTCCCCACACCTGGCTCTCCACACCTGGCTCCCAACACCTGGCTCCCAACACCTGCTCCTCTACACCCTCTCCACACCTGGCTCTTCCCCTATCTCTTTTCTTATAGCCACTCGCCATCTCTCCTCGCCTGATCTCTCCCCATATTTACTCTCCATCTCTCAGCCTCACCATCCTCCTCCTATCTCCACTATCTCTCCCCATCTCTGCTCCCCATCTATATGAACCCATCCACCAGGCTATCATTCTACATTACGCAATTTCCCTCCCATTTTCCTCCTCTTCCATCTCCCTCCCTCCATCTCCCCTCCCTCCATCTCCCCTCCCTCCATCTCCCTCCCTCCATCTCCCCTCCCTCCATCTCCCCTCCCTCCATCTCCCCTCCCTCCATCTCCCCTTCATTCCACTCCGTTTGGTCAGGCCTCAGGGAGCTGCTTCTCGTTTGTATGGACCACCACTAGATATATGGTCCACTGGGAACCCTTTTCTTGCGTACTAACCCTTCCTAGTGGGTCCACCACTACTACTACCACTACCACCACCACTACTACCACCACAACTACCAACATTACTACCACCCCCTCCACCACTATCACCACCATTACCACCACCCCACCACCACTACCACTACCACCACCACTCCACCAACACCACCACAACTACCCCCACCACCACTACCACCACCACCATTCCACCACCACCATTACCAACACCATTCCACCACCACCAGTAACACCACCACCACTACCACCACTACTACTACCACTAGTAACACCACTACCACCACCACCCACACCACAACTACCAAAACCACCACCCCCACCACCACCACCACAACTTCCACCACCCCACCACCACTACCACCAATACCACCACTACCACTAATACCACTACTACCACTACCACCAATACCAAGACTACCACCAGTACCACCACCACCACCACTACCACCATCATCACTACCACCTCAACCACCACTACCACCACTACCACCACCCCCACCACCACCACCACCACCACCAATACCACCACTACCACCAATACCAGCACTACCACTACCACCTTGGTGCTGGTAGCTGTATCAACATTAATTAACGTCATAAATAAATTAAATAACCATCAATTGGAAATATCAATAATATTCTGTATTCAATTTTTTAATTAAATTTTATTAAGGAAATAAAAAAATAAATAAAAAAACAGTTTTTTTTTTATGAATTAATAAAATTTACTTCCCAGTTTATTAATATACTAATAAAATTATACTACTCAGTCTACTCTAATTCTAAATCTATTTACTTCTATGATTTTATTATTAAATATTATTATTTAATGACTGATTGACTGTAACAAGTGTAGCAACACGTGTGTACACAGGATGTACACAGGATGTACACAGGATGTACACTGTACATATGTACACAGGATGTACACTGTACATCCAATGGGATTTCTGGTTATTGTATATTCTGTAAATGCATTGACTGGAAATAATATAAATTTAAATTGGAACTTTTGAGAAACTTGATGGATGTGTACCCCCCTCACACCCCACCTCCACTGACCCCCTCCACACCCACCTTACTGACCCCCATCACACACCCCACCTTACTGACCCCATCACACACCCCACCTTACTGACCCCCATCACACACACCACCTCACTGACTCCCCATCACACACACCACCTTACTGACTCCCCCATCACACACACCACCTTACTGACTCCCCATCACACACACCACCTTACTGACTCCCCATCACACACACCACCTTACTGACTCCCCATCACACACACCACCTTACTGACTCCCCATCACACACACCACCTTACTGACTTCCTCAT
>WNWK01044205.1:0-15191 GCA_009830355.1 Cherax destructor | reverse complement strand
GGTTTTGGCAATTCCTCTTGTTGCACACTCTCCACCATCCCATCAGTCTCAAGTACATGTTCCAACTCACCCACTGGCGAAGCACCCAGTGCTTCAGGGAGTGTCACACAACGGTCTCCCACTACTTGTACTACATCCGTCCAACTGGCGTTACCCATCTCCACCACATTCGCAGGTATAGGTTCCTCAAAAGAGGATTGTACCACAGGTACATTAGGAGAAAACATTCTTGGTGCCATGGCTGTGGGACAACCCACTGCCATATGATCGTATGCCCCACACACTCTACAAGTCTTATGCTGTCCCGCGTAAATGACAAAAACCTGCATTCTAAAATCGTCCAGCATGACATATGACGGTATGGGGCGTTTTAAGGACATTTTTAAAGTATAAGAGCCCTCAGGCAATCCAGCATAAACTCCATCCGACCAATGCCCCATTGTTGTCGTGTGCACAACACCATATTGTTGAAACACTTCACTAATGTCCACTCCAATGGCCTCAAAAGGCACGTTTCGCACACGAACGTAAGTATAGTAGGTCGAGGCATCCCTTAGCCTGAGCTCTAATCCAGTGTTGACGATGATACATTTCTCCTGGAAGCCCTCCACTGTCTTCTCGTACGCCTCTGCCGTGTTGAACTTCACAAAGATTCTCTTCGAGCCATTCAAGGCAACGCCGTAAAGGTCATCATTGATAACACCAAAGGTGTCACGGATAATCACTGGCAGCAAAACCGAAGCATTTGCTGGGTAGATAGCTCCCTGTAGCAACTCAACACACACCGTGTTGCTTCTCCTCCTCCTACTGGTCGCCATCTTGCAGAAAAACGGAAGGTGCGTCAAGACCAAGTCAGGAGCTACTGCGCAGCACAACCTCTCGGCCCGAGAGCGAAGAGGTCAATGTACAAACGGGACATATGTTGCTCTATCCTGATGGAATATGAATATGCGCCCAAGGCCTATAATGACTTTAAACCCAATCGTTTACTACGGTAATGCACTTAGAGGTTGGGGGTCATCTTGTGACCATTCACTCGTGCTTCTCTCCGCTTATTTAAACAACGGAAAAGGAGCATCGCACGAAACTGCTTTTATATCGTGACCCATTGAATATTTAGAATAGAAATAATGGCGTTTTGTATACACAAGAGATTTTCAAGAATTATATCTAGATTTAGAAATGTATAAGGTGAAATACACGTTACCTTAGTCTTCTACATAAACTCTTCCGATTAAGGAACAAGATTCGATCAAACCTTTGTTCACCGTATATATGATATCAATGCTTATACCAGTCCAAGTTGGGTTTATTAGACAGCAAATCTAAATTCTTCATGAAGAACAAAAAGGCACACCGTGACTGGAACAATACACAAGTAACCCGCACATAGAAGAGAGAAACTTACCACGACGTTTCGGTCCGACTTGACTATTTATATTTACGGGTTATTTGTGTATCTAAATTCTTCATATTTATCCAGTTGCTTCTTGGTAAATTTGATCTCATAGTCGCTTGATTTTTCACCCAGTTGGAACTGTCTTGATAAATGCTGAACTTTTATTTAAGCAGAGCCTGCGAATTTTGGTTTTATGTCAATGATCGTTTTGCAAAATAACATTAAATTTGCCAAAAGCGTAAATTTTTTGTTGCAATATGTACGTGAAAATCTGAGTATCGCCTGATAAATATTTAATTGATAAATAATGATAACTAGCCAGGTTGAATTACAACTTTAATTATAATATTAAATAATTATTAGCCATATTAATTATATATATATATATATATATATATATATATATATATATATATATATATATATATATATATATATATATATATATATATATATATATTAAATTTTCGAGAAGATCTGTTTATTGCCATTTGTGCTTGTTTGATGTATGGATACATGCATAATTCTTGCATGCACATATTTACATACATTAATGAAAAAACGAAACAAGTGATTTTGAATCATTAACAGAGCTGTGGCTAGCCAGAATTCGATCCTGCGTCACCATGCCGAGCCCCGTGGGAACAGGACAATGTAAGCATCACTCTATCCACTGGGATTGTTGGCCCAGCGGATAATGATGCGTTCATTGTCCTGTTCTCATGTGGCTGGGCATAGTGACGCAGGATCGAATCCTGTCTAGCCACAGCTCTGTTAATGATTCAAAATCACTTGTTTCGTGATTTCATTAATGTATGTAAATATGTGCATGTAGTAGATTCAAGATTTTTTTTAAGCATTAACAATGATTTAAAAAAAATACATTGTGTGCAGTAGTAGGCTTAGTAGCAATTTCATTCTTGGTCATGTCCACCCTTTTTTTTTTGTTTTACATTGCTGCAGGATGAACAGAAAATTAGAAACTTGCTTGGCATCTTGTATATAATTTGACAGTTGTGATAATTGCTACCAATGAAAAGCGAGTTAACCACCGCGAGTTCGTTACCTTTCCCATCAGCACCAGCCTCAACTTTATTGCCAGACATTCACCGAGTCACTGTTGTTACCTTCCATTGTTGACAACTTTGACGCCAATCTGTTGCTATGGCCACCACCCTGTGGTGTTACCCTCCTCTAATTAAATTAGCGACATGATGGCTGACACTCCTTACAGCCAAGATCTAATATTAAATAATTTAATATTTTGCTCTCCTCGCCTCTGTTTCATTTGATATTTTTTTGCAAAATAAGTGTACGTTTGACAAGACAATGGAACACATTTTGTAAACATTCTCCACAGCGGTGTACGAACTGATCATTACGATTCTTAAATACGATATGCTCTTCAGTATGGTAGATAATCCTGGCATCCCTTCAAGGGGTAGTTCCTTGAGTATAGCGAAGGACCTTTGATCCAAGATATTTTAATTAACCTTCTCTTTTTTGGCAACGATCTGATTACCCACCATCTCCCCGGTCCTGGATTACACCTACAGATTTAGTGCTTTAGCATGATTAGAATATTAATTATTTTTGCATGCGAGTACTAGGCTTATGTAAATTACAAGTCATTCGTTTTTTTTTTAAATGTTATTAATCTCATCACTAATACACGAGCCAAACTCTAAATCCGTCCATCTCGTACTAAGTACTAAATGAATAGCAACATCTGCCTAACAGGGATTTCCCAGACATTAAAGTATATAGTCGTTAACAATCACAAGTGATATTTAAGAGTGTTAAACGCATTCTCTCCTTGCCAGGGAGGCCAATAACGTCATAAACACCATGGTGGTGATTAATGGTAGGTCTTTATCGTGTAGTTGCTGGTGTCGGGGGAGACGGATGGTCGCTTTAATGGGTCGCTTGTTGTCAACGCTGCAGCAGGTGCGTGGTGTACCCGAAGCAGCAGGTACATGGTACACCCGCCTCAGCGGAGCGAGGTGCGCCCACAACACCAAGTGCGTGATGCGGCCGTAGCGGCCAATCACGTTCTGCGTACTCACCTAGATGTGGTAGCAGTGGTCGAATCACAGCTCCTGGCCCCGCCTCTTCACTGGTCGCTACTAGGTCTCTCTCCCTGCTCCATGAACTTTATCATACCTCTTCAAAGTGTGAATGCGTGTGTTTATATTAATTTCCAGTTGAGATCCAATTCACAGACTTAATCTCCTCTTGAAAGGAATTGACTTGTTCTTTATTATAACCGAGCTTGTTCCTCATCTTCACTCTGTTAACGCTGTCGATATGTGTTCATTATATATAATAAAATGTCGTGCCGAATAGATAAAACTTGCGATTTTGGCTTAAATAGCTATGCTCTTCTTACCGAATAAAGCAAGCAAAAATTTGTGAGTACAATAATTTTGCAAAAATCATTCTGAACCTAATAAAAAATATATATGTTTCATTGTGTTTATTATTAAATTATTGTAAACTTATCTAAAATGTATTTAGTTGGATTAGGCTAAATTAAATTGAGCTTATTATAAAAAGATTAGGCAAGTTTTCTAAGGTTCTTTTGATACAAAATTATTAATTTTTACATTAACATAGATGAAAAAAATATATCTTTAAACGTATAAAAGATTTTTTTTTAGAATGGACTTAATTTTAAACGAATTCTTGCTAATTGACCAGTTTTCCCTTTTCGGCACTACCTATATATATATATATATATATATATATATATATATATATATATATATATATATATATATATATATAATGTTTATTGTACCAATGTACCATGAGCCAAACAGGCACACACAAATACCATTAAGGCAATAAAGCCTTTAACAACTCTTCAAACGTGATTTGCCTTTGCATAGTGTATGAGGTTAATGATTGCTCGTCTCTCTGTAAATCAAACTATCCCGGTAGCAATCAACTCCAACACCAGACTCTGTTGCTTAATTGAGGTGATTAGGTGTGCTGCTGTGGTTGTTGAACGAGAGTCGCTATCAGACCTACGGCTCTTGATCTGTTAGCTGTTGTGGTGGGGAAGGTGATTACGATAGGTGGAATAGGAGATAAAGAAATGTATAGAGGTATAAAGATTTATACGAGGAAAATAACTGGTCAGCCAGAGGAGTCATAACTTGATGTAGGTAGAGATAAGGATGGGCAGATACTGAAGTCATCCGCATACGAAAAGTTGGCTGGGAGAAATATATATATATATATATATATATATATATATATATATATATATATATATATATATATATATATATATATATATATATATATATATACACATACACATGAGGAAAACTGTAGAACTGACAACTGAAAGGAAGTAGCAAGTACGAGATAGAAAAAAATCACGAATAGTATGGAAAAAAACACCCTCAGAATTAATGAAGTAGAGCTGACCCACAACATATATCATGGAGTGAACATTGACCACACAGGATATCTTAATAGAGTTAACCACTGACCTCGTGAATCCTTATCAGTGATGTTTCCGCTCTTCTGACAAAATAAATATTGAACAAATGATATATAACTTTCCTTGTTTTGGATTGCCCTACCTTGGTGTAGTGGGCATGATAAAATACTACAAATTATACCAATAAACGCATCAGGAGGATGTAAAACAATTGTTTGAAAAAGTAATACTAAACTGGACAAGTGTATGTATTACGACTATTTTGGACAACACAGCTGACAGCTACAAACTCACTATCAACATCCTGTCGAGTGCATGTGCAATATCGTGCAAATTATAAAAATACGCTATTTTTTAATTGTAATACGACGCGTTTGGATTGTGTGATGAATTTCGGCACACGTCTCTCTTCATAGAATGGTTGGTGACTGGTTACTCTCCTCTTCTGCTTTTATTACTGCAGAATAAACAAATTATAGCTGCACGTGTATATATATATATATATATATATATTTATAATATATATATATAATATAATATAATATAATAATATATATTTATAATATATTTATAGATGGGGTTGTAAAAGAAGTAAATGCTGTGGTGTTGGGGAGAGGGGTGGGATTAAATTATGGAGAATTAAATGCAAAATGGGAGTTGACACAGTTACTTTTTGCTGATGATACTGTGCTTATGGGAGATTCTAAAGAAAAGTTGCAAAGGTTAGTGGACGAGTTTGGGAGAGTGTGTAAAGGTAGAAAGTTAAAAGTGAACATAGATAAGAGTAAGGTGATGAGGGTATCAAACGATTTAAATAAAGAAAAATTGGATATCACATTGGAGAGAGGGATTATGGAAGAAGTAAATGTTTTCAGATATTTGGGAGTTGATGTGTCAGCAGATGGGTTTATGAAGGATGAGGTTAACCATAGAATTGATGAAGGAAAAAAGGTGAGTGGTGCATTGAGGTATCTGTGGAGACAAAAACGTTATCCATGGAGGCAAAGAAGGGAATGTACGAAAGTATAGTGGTACCAACACTCTTATATGGGTGTGAAGCATGGGTTGCAAATGCTGCAGCGAGGAGGAGGCTGGAGGCAGTGGAGATGTCCTGTCTAAGGGCAATGTGTGGTGTAAATATTATGCAGAAAATTCGGAATGTGGAAATTAGGAGAAGGTGTGGAGTTACTAAAAGTATTTGTCAGAGGGCTGAAGAGGGGTTGTTGAGGTGGTTTGGTCATTTAGAGAGAATGGATCAAAGTAGAATGACTTGGAGAGCGTATAAATCTGTAGGGGAAGGAAGGCGGGGTAGGGGTCGTCCTAGAAAAGGTTGGAGGGAAGGGGTAAAGGAGGTTTTGTGGGCGAGGGGCTTGGACTTCCAGCAAGCATGTGTGAGCGTGTTAGATAGGAGTGAATGGAGACGAATGGTTTTGGGACATGACGATCTGTTGGAGTGTGAGCAGGGTAACATTGTGTGAAGGGATTCAGGGAAACCAGTTAATTGATTTAGTTGGACTTGAGTCCTGGAAATGGGAAGTACAATGCCTGCACTTTAAAGGAGGGGTCTGAGATAGTGACAGCTGGGAGGGACTTTTCTCAGCTGTAGTATCTGAGCTCCTCTGCAAAGACAGTGATTATGTATGAGTGTGGTGAAAGTGTTGAATGATGATGAAAGTTTTTCTTTTTGGGGATTTTCTTTCTTTTTGGGTCACCCTGCCTCGGTGGGAGACGGCCGACTTGTTGAAAAAAAAAAAAAAAAAAATATATATATATATGTGTCGTGCCGATTAGGTAAAACTGATCAATTAGCAAGAACTCATCTAAAATCAAGTCCTTTCTAAAATTTTCTCTTATACGTTTAAAGATATATTTTTTTAATTTATGTTAATGTAATAATTTATTATTTTGTACCAAGAGAAACTTTGAAAACCTACCTAACCTTATTACAACAAGCGCAATATATTTTAGCCTAACCCAACTAAATATATTTTAGATACGTTAACATTAATTTAATAATAAACAAACACAATGAAATATATTTTTTTTCGTTATGTTCAGAATGATTTTGGCGATATTATTGCATACACAAATTTTCACTTGTCTTATATGGCAAGGTGAGCGTTGCTATTTAAGCCAAAATCGCAAGTTTTACCTAATATATATAATATATATATATATATATATATATATATATATATATATATATATATATATATATATATATATATATATATATATATAGTCGTGCCGATTAGGTAAAACTTGCGATTTTGGCTTAAATAGCAACGCTCATCTTGCCATATAAGACAAGTGAAATTTGTGTATGCATAATATCGCCAAAATCATTCTGAACATAACGAAAAAATATATTTCATTGTGTTTGTTTATTATTAAATTAATGTTAACGTATCTAAAATATATTTAGTTGGGTTAGGCTAAATTAAATTGCGCTTGTTGTAATAAGGTTAGGTAGGATTTCAAAGTTTCTCTTGGTACAAAATTATAAATTCTTACATTAACATAAATGAAAAAAATATATCTTTAAACGTATAAGAGGAAATTTTAGAAAGGACTTAATTTTAGATGAGTTCTTGCTAATTGACCAGTTTTACCTAATCGGCACGACATATATATATATATATATATATATATATATATATATATATATTGGAAGAAATTAAAGTAAAACGCTTGATTGCAAATATGTAAGTATACCCCTAATACCATAATAAAAATAGGAAATAAAGCCTGAGTGCTTTCATGTGCTTACACATCTTCAGAGGAGATGTGTATGTAAGCACACAGAAGCGCTCAGGTTTTATTTCCTATTTTCACACATGTATTTACACACATACATATATTAAACATAAATTGACCTTTACCTGAGTCTTCAAGAGTCTTCATGACAGTCACTTCTCGATGCCAAAATTCTACTTAATTAACCTGATCATGGACCTGGCCACGGGGGTGTTGACCCCCCGAAGCCATCTCCAGGTATACTCCAGGTAACACATACCATCTTTTATGCCATAGTTACAGCCTGTATAAGGACGGTCTACTTACACACTAACCTCTTTGACACAGTCATTACCTGATAAAAACTAATCAACCCAACACACCAGTCTTTATGGCAGTGATGTAAACTAGGTGGAAGTCTCAAGGGTATTCCTCCATCACGAGGACCGATGGAAGCCAGCCCGTTCGAAGGTGGTGTAATGTGCCATTCATCACCACCATTACCTAAATCATGCCATTATCAGAAGTTAGCACGTGACTCTGGCCATAGTTACTCCAGCTTCTAATTACCATCATAAGATTATGATGCTGGTGAATTAGGGGTCTCGTTATGACACGTCGTAATCCACGCTTGTCTTAAGGAATTCAAGAAATGTTTGCTTAGATAGAAATACTGTCTGTTTTGTTTAAAAAACTTAACTAGTCATGAATTAAAAAACAATACATTGAAACGAATGCCTTATTATTAAAAATAAGAGTACTAATAATATAATGAAAATGCTGATAATAATTGATCTTAGATTTTTCTTATGCTCGAGTTCCCAAAAGTTGACCTGCGTGCACACAGAATTGATTATTGACTTAGACAAGGAAATTCACGAATTGGAGTGCACATAATGACATGCACACTGCGTAATATAGACGCGCACGTCCTTGCTAACACGAACACATGCTTGGTGACACAGTCTTATTGACACAGACGAACACAGGCTGGCACAGACGAGCACAGGCTGGCACAGACGAAAACACAACTTGACATAGACAAACACCGCCTAGGCCAGACGAACACAACCTGGCAAAGACAAACACAGCCTTGCACAGACGAACACAACCTAGCACAGACGAACATAGCCTGGCCCAGACAAACACAGCCTGGCACAGACGTACATAGCCTGGCATAGACGTTCACAGCCTGACCTACAAGCCGCAGTCTAACTAATACTCTCTAAGGGAACAAGGGTGATATAATATGTAATTAATTAAGCATGTAATAATGAATGATACATTTCAATTGTTTTGATGATGGGTAATTAATATGACGTAATTGTGAGAAGGCTGTTCTAAAGAGGTAATTTGTGGAAAAAAGTAATTTAATGAAAATCTAATTTTTTACTGTAATTAAATTTTAATTAAGAGGTTATTATACTTTAAAAGAGAATGCACTGAATAACGTGGTGGTGATTTTCATTTTGTGGACCAGTCGTGTGCTCGACCCATCACACACTTTTCTATAACAAATTTCCAAAATGCATTGAACGTGTATATTTGATTGCATTTGCAGTTGCAGGGAAAAGTTGTTAGTATTGTCTTAAGATGTAGGCATGTGTGTGTAGTAATAATAGTAGTAGTAGTTGTGGTAGTAATTAGTCGTCAAAGGCACTTGTCGATAGACACCCGGCCTGTGGTGGTTTTTTTTTTTTTTTTTGTATGTGTGTGTGCACGCGTATGTGAGAATGTGTGTGTGTGTGTGTGTGTGTGTGTATTAAATTGGATCTAGCTCTTGATCTCGCTTTTTTTTTTTTTTTTTTTTTTTTTAGCTATCGACTTATTTACCTGAGTAAACTGTCCTTTTTTTTTTCTGAACCACTTTGTGAAGTCCGCTTCCTCGGTACCATTGCTTATCTCATCTTACTTCTTCACTATCTGAAGACGAAAGCGTCCCTACAGTGCCTATGACGACTCTTATGGATAATTAATTTCCAAGCAGCTACCTTGTTTTTTGTTGCATTACTGGTGAAGAGCCTATCTTTGTGTATCTTGTTATTGCACCGTAGTACGTATGTATTTATCATATTCATTCTTGTTTTTCGCTTCATCAGCAACATAAGTTGCAGCTCGAGCATTCTAATAAACTCATTTCCTTCAATTTAGTCACCAGTCTTGATGTTTTCCTTTGCAATCTCTCTAGTGTTTGTGTTGACACCAGTTCAGGGGCATGTAAAATAATGTTTATACGTCGCTGCGGGTTTCATAAAACGTGATCTGAGCTTAACATAGATAGGTGGACACACGATGAGTTCTGGCTTAGGATTCCTTTGGTGTTTGTGGGTCAGGAGCAAATGGCTTGACCCACGTTCACTGGGTCGGAAGTTTACGCCAGAATAATTCCTTTCTATTCGAATTAATGCTACTTCTGTTGAGTTTGGTAAAAATAATTTTTATCATATCCGATTATTTATCATTTTTGATTATTTTTTTCATTTCTTAACGCGAGATACTGGCAGGGAAATTCGTCTTAGTTTAATATCAATTATGGCATCTTTCTGGTATTTCATTGGCTGTCTTCAGCTGTTTCGCAATTCCTTGGACTAATATTGAATATCTGAGCACATGGTTTACGTTGCGCGCTTTAGTGTCTGCTGCAACGTACTGCAACGTTCCATTGCTTATATATATATATATATATATATATATATATATATATATATATATATATATATATATATATACAGCAACCGCCCAGGAAGGTACTATCGTCCTGCCAAGTGAGTGTAAAACGAAAGCCTGTAATTGTTTTACATGATGGTAGGATTGCTGGTGTCTTTTTTCTGTCTCATAAACATGCAAGATTTCAGGTACATCTTGCTACTTCTACTTACACTTAGGTCACACTACACATTCATGTACAAGCATATATATACACACCTTTCTGGGTTTTCTTCTATTTTCTTACTAGTTCTTGTTCTTATTTCCTCTTATCTCCATGGGGAAGTGGAACAGAATTCTGCCTCCGTAAGCCATGCGTGTCGTAAGAGGCGACTAAAATGCCAGGAGCAAGGGGCTAGTAACCCCTTCTCCTGAATATATTACTAAATGTAAAAGGAGAAACTTTAGTTTTTCCTTATTGCTTATTCAAGTTTATGTCTTGTTCTTTGAGGTTCAGTTGTTCTTTACTATTTCTGGATCTGAGTAGTGTTCTGTTGTTAAGAAGCTGTTTATCTTTTATTAGAGTCTCATACTTCTATACACTTCTCCATAAACAATTTCATTATTCTCTTTAGCTTCGTCTGTCTCTTATTGTCATTTAATGTGATGTGTATTCTCCATTTAACACTCCACCTAATCCATCATTTGACTTAATGTAAGTCTGCTCTATCCTTCAGAGATGTCACACTTTTGAAACCATGTATGGTGGGTCTGACTCTATTTCCTGGCTTCTAAACCTACTTCAATACTCTCTCAATGAAGTGTTTCAGATGCCACTATGGTAAGTTCTTGCTTTAAATGAGACGCGCATTCATGTCCCTTTTGTGTTACTTTGAGCATTTTGTAAGTCGTAACTATGTCTCTTCTTGATTGATGTCTGGGTCAACTTGTTTTGTGTGTGTGTCCATGTCCGGCGAGTCTGTTTTCATTCTTCTCTACTGAAATAAGTTTTATTTTTATTTACTGTCACAATTCTAAACTCGTTGTAATATTACATAAATTCGCTTAACTCAAACTATTTTACTGATTTTTTCCCTAAAATGTCATCACATTATGTAGCATGTATGACAGATAATTTTGTGCCATGAAACATCTTTCTTCATTTTGGAACATGTGAAAAATTATTTGCCTTACTATTGTTTGCTGACCGTCCAATTTCCAGTGACAGTGTACTTCAATACTCAAGGTGAGATCTTCTAACTTTTTGCCTTTGATGTATCAAGAAACCTTAGTTGTGTCAATTTTTGTGTGAGGTTTTCATATTATGAACTATTCTTCATTATCCTGAGTCTGATACTGTTTCCTAATTGAGAATATATATTGGAATCTTCACTTTTCATACTCGAAAACTTTCAATTTTCTGTAAAATTGCTTTCTAATTCTTGTGGTAGTTCATTTGTAGCCATCCTGATGTGACTGTAGGCTGGTTATTTTGTCTGCTCTGGCGACCATTTGTTTTTTATTTCGCTCTCACTTTCCATCCTTTCACAACCAAATTTCTCCTAGGCCCTTTTGAATTTCTGAACGTTCTCCACAAAATCGTCTTATTTTAATTTAAATCTTCAAATACTGTGGCTAGTTTTAAAAATTCTGCTTTCTGTAAACCTGGTCTGAGGACAGATTTTATTTTTGGACTGCATGATCAGATGGTTGATCATATTGTAAACTTCGTAGTTTCTGCAAAATATCCAATGTCTGCTTGTATAAAAGAGAAGAATCTTATCCACAAATGTTGTCATAGTGTTCTCTATTTGCACCACTAGCTCCCCTTGTTTTCATTGAGGTCTAAAATTCCTCCTGTATACATCACTGCAGTAAATGGTTATATCAGTGTGCAGGTTGGAAATCCGAGCCTCAAATATATTTTCCCCGTGTATAAATTATCAGGTATTTCTTCTCTGTTCCAGAGAATACATAACAAACATTGAGGCAACGCAAGCAACTTAAGCTTCATTAAATCCATGAGGCCAAAAATAAACTGCCCCTCCCTGTAAAATTTTCTGACTATCTCTTCTGCTCTGAAAGGAGATCAGAGTACATAAAAATCTGAAAGTGAGAGCAAATAATTTGGGGTAGCCTCTCTCTTTTCTTCTAATTCAAAACTACCTTTTCCTGGTCATTCATGCATTTGTTTTAGTGTGTTCTCTTAACGAGAACTCAAAATAAATATAAAATGCAAACAGATTTAAAATACAAATAAATGTAAAATGAAAACAAACCATCTTTGATATGTTTGCATTTTATATCCTGACCTCGTGTGCTTTTGTGTGTGTGTGTGTGTATGTGTGTTTACTCACCTAGTTGTACTCGCCTAGTTGTGGTTACAGGGGTCGACTCATAGCTCCTGGCCCCGCCTCTTCACTGGCCGCTACTGGGTCACGCTCTCTGCTTCATGAGCTTTATCATACCTCTCCTTATAGCTATGCATGGAACCTGCCTCCACTACATCGCTTCCCAAGCTATTCCACTTCCCGACTACTCTATGACTGAATAAATACTTCCTAACATACCTGTGATTCATTTGTGTGTGTGTGTGTGTGTGTGTGTGTGTGTGTGTTGTTCTTTTGATTTATACTAGA
The DNA here is from genome assembly GCA_009830355.1 of Cherax destructor. Classification (NCBI taxonomy): domain Eukaryota; kingdom Metazoa; phylum Arthropoda; class Malacostraca; order Decapoda; family Parastacidae; genus Cherax; species Cherax destructor. Next base: position 2,317 of record WNWK01044205.1, on the reverse strand, counting down.
GCATTTTTTCGTTGGGTCACAAATTTCTACCACACCGTGTACTGCAATATATCGCGCTATGTAATTCAATATATCGCCGGAATACACATTTTTTCTGGAATTTTAGCGTAATAACACGTACATGAAACATGAAGGTACGAATTCAGTATTAAAGCTGCCGTTATATGCTGCCTCTCACCACACAGGTATTTATGGGACAAGCTGCGTATGGATTCAGCTCTCCTTCGTTAGACGGTCGACGTTCAGAACAGGGGTCGAACCCCAGGATATAAATGTTGTGGATGTGATAAGGTCTGCTTCATAGTAGAAAATAATATGAAAAGAGCAACTTTCTCTCTCTCTCCCTCTCTCTCTCTACATCCCTCCCTCGCTCCGTCCCTCCCTTCTTCAGGCACTCCTCTTTTCCTTTCTTCTTCTTTGCCTTACCCAGACATATCATTCTCCTGCACTGTATTTCCATATAGTCTCAACACTTTATGACAATGCAGTTATGCAACTTCAGGTGAAATTTAAAATGAGGAAAGCACAGTTTTCAGTAAGAGTCATTTAAAAAGGCTTCCTGCAAGGAAAGCCTAAATGAAAACTGTGCAAGCAGCCAGTACATGGGGGTTAAAAATTACACTATCTAAAACTATAAATAAGATTCCAGTGGGTGGAAGATTTGAGCTCCTCGGCATAACTTTCAAGTTTTTACAATAAAGAACATATCAAACTTCAGTAATTATGATATAATTAAGGTACAGCGAACTAGCTAAACTCTACCCAAGCCATCTTGGGTCAACTTAAATTTATCCAATATTACTTAACATCAATAAACTATTATTTTTTATGTTGATGTTCTGATTGATATTTTCTCGCAAAGCGTTTATATCTCGGTGGGTAGGCAGAACTATTAAGAATATAAGAACATAAGAAAAAAGGAACACTGCAGCAGGTCTACTGACCCATGGGAGGCAGGTCCATTACTCACCGGCTTAGACTCGACCACCTTGAGCTAACCTTCTCCAGGTAAACTCCAGGTAGTCAGGTTACTTACACTTAAGGAATTAGTACGGCATCTGACCTAGTAGCACAAGCTAGTCAGGTCCAACTCACACCCACCACACCCACTCATGTATTTATCTAAGCTATTTTTAAATCTACACAACGTCCCAGCCCCTATGACGGTACTCGGGAGTTTGTTCCACTCATCCACAACTTTATTACTAAACCAGTGCTTTCCTATATCCTTCCTGAATCTGAACTTTTCCAACTTGAAACCATTGCTGCGAGTCCTGTCTTGGCTGGATATTTTTAGCACGCTATTTACATCCCCTTTATTTATTCCTGTTTTCCATTTATACACCTCAATCATATCCCCCTAATTCTACGCCTTTCTAGAGAGTGCAGATTCAAGGCCCTCAGTCTATCCTCATAGGGAAGATTTCTGATACATGGGATCAACTTTTTCATCCTCCTCTGTACGTTTTCCAGTGCATTTATATCCATTCTGTAATACGGTGACCAAAACTGTGCAGCATAATCTAAATGAGGCCTAACCAAAGATATATAGAGTTGAAGAACAACCTGAGGACTTCTATTATTTATACTTCTTGATATGAAACCAAGGATTCTGTTAGCTTTATTGCGAACACTTATGCACTGCTGTCTTGGTTTCAGATTACTGCTAACCAGAACTCCTAAATCCTTCTCGCAATCACAAGTATTAAGATCTACATTATTCAGTTTATATGTGACATGGTTATTGTCCTGCCCAACATTTAGAACTTTGCATTTGTCTACATTAAACTGCATCTGCCACTTCTCCGACCACTGCATCAGTCTATTCAAATCATCCTGGAGTGCTCTAATGTCCTCATTAGAATGAATTTTACGGCCTATTTTGGTGTCATCAGCAAATTTGCTTATGTTGCTATTTATTCCCTCCTCTATGTCGTTTATGTAAATTGTAAACAACAGGGGGCCCAAAACTAACCCCTGTGGGACACCGCTTGAGACGTGCCCCCATTCTGATTTCTCCCCATTTATGCAAACTCTCTGCCGCCTATTTGTCAACCATGCCTCTACCCAGGAAAAAAATTCTCCTGCTATGCCGTGTGCCTCAAGTTTCCTCAATAGCCTCTGATGTGGAACTTTATCGAAAGCCTTACTGAAGTACATATACACAATATCATATTCATTACCATGATCTACCTCCTCAAACACCTTAGTGAAAAAAATTAGTAAATTCGTAAGACAGAAACGCCCCTTAGTAAAACCGTGTTGACATTTATTAATCAATTTATGCCTTTCAAGATGGCTACGAATTGCCTCGGCA
>WNWK01044204.1:0-15191 GCA_009830355.1 Cherax destructor | reverse complement strand
AAACACCATTTTAGGGAAGAACCTTAATCTGAAAAATTAAGGGGGTATTAGTGTCTTGTATTAACTCAAAAATCCCCAGCCCCCTAGGGTATATCCCCCAAACAATATCAAAACAGAAAAGGGCCTGTTTCCCAGACTTTTACTCAAAATGGGACGCTGGTACCTGCTAAAATGCGCCCAACCGCACGAGAGACCCACAAAAAAACCTCCCTTTCCCCCCCAGAAAACTGGCCAAATACTGAGAAAAAAGAGGTAAGGTCCTACTGTATTGGGTCTGGATGGGTAAGATATCCTCAGTACTTGGGATATCTCTTCCGTCCCCCCGGGACAGATGGAAGTCACGGGGGGAAATGCTGCACTGGTCCAGCACTTGTTCTTCCTTGAAGTCTGATCTGGTAAGAAGGCGGTCAGCTTCACTCCCGCTTAGATTAAAGGTTTTCTCCCAAGCTAACATAACCCAATGTTCGTCTATTTGGGCCCTAAACTACCTACGTCAAGGTGCTAGAACTACATTTTTAATATCTAACGTTGCCTTAATAATCCTAATATTAGTTACTAACTGTACAAACTTGCCTAGACCTTCCTAGGAGAATAAATCTATCAATTAGTATGTACACAATTGTTACCTCCGCCAACTTGAATGTGTATGTTTGTTTTGGTTGGGTGTGTGGGTTCATGAACTCCGAGGACCGATCCGTGGTATGTTTAAGGCTCCTTACGGCTCACTTACCCTGTGGAACTTGAGCGACTCAATAAAGTTTCCACAATACTGTTGGCTTATGTCCCTGTACTTGCCTATCTTGACCCCCTCCCTGTGGTCAGCAGCTCCTTCCTGTCGCCCGACACTGTGATGGATATAGGTGTCAGCCAGTGTCGACACACAGGTATAGCCCCATGCTAAGAGCCTGCCATTCTTCCAAGGATAGATGGTGATCCCGTCGGGGGTTTGCTGGGTTTTGGGCATTGTTGGCTGCTAGTGATCAAGGCTCTCTCTCGGCTGGGCATCCAGCTGTAGCAAAGGGGTTTTCTTTATGATGTCATTGACTTTATTGTGTCTTGCATGCCAGCCCTTGGTTTTGGAACAGTTAAGACCATGTAGATGTGCACTCAAGCTAGGGGACGGGCAGTCTCCCTGTGTATTAGGAATTGTATGTTTACAGTATTTGGGAGGGTGTAAGGTGGTGAAAAAATATATATATATATATATATATATATATATATATATATATATATATATATATATATATATATATATATATATATATTATTCACATTTGTTATACTTTAATCAGAGGAAAAAGCTAAACCCATAGAGTCTAATATAAAGCCTATGGAATGGAAGAAATTTTAAAATTTTATCCAGCAAGGGAAAGATAATTCCAGCTCCTTGGATCAAGAGTAACTCACTAGCATCAAGCAGAATATTGCATTTCGAGATTAAAAATGGCAAAATAGTATCAAACGCCCCATTATACAACCAGTCTTCACCTAAGTAAGATATACGAGTGGTGAAACTTGAAGCCGATCAGAGGCGCCTGTCTCCACCTATCATGGAAAAAATATTGAGAACGACCTTTATAGCTTTGTGATAGGACATTCATGCACGAAAATAATCCTAAGAATCTTGCTCAAGATACATTAATAAACAACTGAAAATTTGTAGCCTATCGAATAATGTGTTCTCGATTAATAAATGAAAATTTGTGAGAAAGCAAACAAAAATTTTGATGAGCCGAAAAAAGGGAAAGGTCTCCCTCGTTAGCTTACAAAAAACATAAACCACATTTTTTTAGTTATCGTCAAAGGAGGTCATGTAAGAGGTTGCTAATGGTTCTTCTGCAACTTTTCAATTTTGTTTCCCTCATTACTTGTGAATGCTTCATCTAAATTCTTGGATGTTCACTTACCCTGTGACCCAGATGTACCGTAGCTTGCTTGGTATGCATTCAGCTCACACTGAGGTCCGTGGTTCGATCCCGGTACAGGTGAAGACATTGGGGCGTCTTTCCTTAAGACACCTGCTGTCCATGTTCACTTATCTATCAGCAAGTAGGTACCTGGGTGTTAGTCGACTGGTGTGGGTCACATCCGGGGAAAAAACTAACCTAAGGGGCTTTCTAAAAGTATGTCAATAATGTCATCTAGGTCTGTATAAGTTGTATCATGTACTTGTGTAAAATAAGGTGAAATTTTTAACCCCATTAAATTAATTAATAATAATTTTTAGTTTACCTCTTCTGAACTGCTTCAGTATTTAATGGCTGATGTGTCCATTAAGTTTTGTCTGAGTGCTGGCGAATTTATTGATGTAACAAAATACAAAAAAAATTGGAATATTTTGGGAATCTATGCATTTACTGAAGAATGACTCATCTGATCGGCTTCAAATTTTCACCACGGGTAGGGGTTTCACGGGATTATAAATCTAAATTGCCATTTTAATTCAATAACAAAAGATTGTTTTTTGTTTGGGTTTAAAATATTATTGACATTATTTTAAGAAGGATGATAACATAAATTTAGTCCGAGTTGCCCCAATTTGAAATTTTACTGAAATAATTAAGAATCCTTTTTCTGATCGGCAAAACTTTCAATTGAGTTTCTATTAAACCACACATTGTCACTCACTTTGAGCTCAAAATTTTTTTTTATTTTTTTAAAGAAAATTTTTTTTCGTTCAAAAAGGAATGACTCTTCTGAGCCCAAACCTTAAAAGATGTATCTTTGGAAGGACTTTTTTTAATTTATTTGTCACAGTCCTTTCTAATTTTATCATATAAAAAAAAAAAATATTTTTTTTACAGGACTGCAAAAATTTTTTTAAACAGAATGTAAAAAAAAAAAAAGAACACAAAAAAAATTTCCAAGTTTTTAAATTTTTTGTTAACGTTTTTTTTTAACAACTGAAAGTTTTCATTTGCTGTCCAAAAATTTTTCTTTTATTACTCGAGAACGCCTTATTCGATCGGCCAAATTTTCAACGCTTGATAATATATATTGGGCTATATTTATGGGTATATTTGCAAGTTGGGAATGCACAATGCACATAGGCTATTCCTTTTTTGTTTCTGTGTGATGGACAAAGGTAGGCCCTACCACCTATTTTTTTGGGGCCGAGACCACCCTGGCCCCGCCCCTTCACTGATCGCTATGGTCCCTCATTCCTGCCCATGCTTTTTCATACCTAGTCATAAAGCTTTTATGTTTCCTGCCTCCACTACCTCACTTTCCAGACAACTCTATGGCTGAAGAAATACTTCCTAACATCTCGGGCTCAACCCAGTCTTCAACTTGTTATGACCTCTTGTTGCTGTGACCCTCTGGGAAAATCCTGGGTCAACATTCGGAGCACTAAAGGTTTGGGGATTTAATACGTATGTTATCCTCTTATACCCTTTTTTAAAATCGAAATTGTATAATATTTTAAATTATTGTTATTTTGCCCCCGGTGCTGGGGAGAGGTCTTTATCTAAGAAACTGTTAACATTTGCCCACACAAAGGTCCATGTTCGATCCCCGGGGCCGGGAAACATTGGGGGTGTTTCCACCTGTGTCGCGTTCACCTAAAACAAGTACCTGAGTGTTAATCGAATGGTGTGGGTCGCATCCTGGGGGCAAGATTTAAGGAACTCATTGCACATAAGACTTTCTTGGGTTTTCCTGGGTTTCCCTCCGGGGTTAAAAACAAAAAAATCTCATCCTTTTCTTAACTTTCCTTTGTTTTGATAATTTGAAAGCCTTCCCTTCCCAAGGGGTCAGACCCCTTCGGGGTTAGCGCTTTTCTGATTAAAATATACCAACGGAATTACAATCTTCAATGGCTGATGGTTTCATGAGCGTTTGGGAGATGTAAAGGGTCTCGTAGCTCGATTGGAGCGCACCCAGCTCCCCCACTGAAGTCCGGGGTTTGATCCCCGGTAGGGGTGGGTCATTAGAATTTTCCCAAGACACCTGTTGTCTATGTTCCTCATCAGTAAAATTTTGGTACCTGGGTGTTAGTGGATTGTGGGTCGCATCCGGGACAAAAGACCCAATTTTTCCCCAAATGCTCCCGCTAACAAGCGGGTTTCTATATAGTACATGTCACCAAAATCTAGACCTGATATTGTACATGTTGAAATAAATATTATTTTATTTATTATTATTATTATTATTATTATTATTATTATTATTTATTATTATTACTATTATTATTATTTTATTATTATTATTTTTTTATTATTATTATTATTATTGTTATTATTATTATTATTATTTTATTATTATTATTATTTTTATTATTATTATAAATATTATTATTATTATTATTATTATTATCATTATTATTATTACAACTGGAAAATTATCTTCACTGTTTTTAAACTGTTTTTTCCCCTCAAGAAACAATCTTTTAATGTTGGGTTTTTATTTTTTTTATGTACCAGATTAATTAGTAAAATTAGTTTAAAAATAATAATTGGAAAAGTTTTTGTCAATAAAGTTTAAGTTCATTGTTAAATATTTGAATGCTATATCCCTAACACATAAAACTAACTTGCTTAGTTCCTTACTGTATAACCTTTTTAAAAAAGCTATCATTTTTAGAGATAAATCTAGATTGATTTTGGACTGTGTGATAATATTATTTTCAAGATTTTTTAACAATTGAAATACTGCATTTCTGGGATGATTTTGAGGTCGCATCTGATTCCTTCCAGTCTTCCTCGCAAATAACTTGGAATGTAATTTTGAGCGGCTTCAAACTTAACCTTTTTGGTACTTTAGGAAATTTTATCTTGAAAGGTATGATTTAAATTCAACCTAATTTATCATTTTTATTGAAGAAATCTGAATATTATTTTTTATATAAAATTTATGAACGCCCTTCTGTTTCCCCTTCAAATCTTCAACTTTAAAATTTAACTGCATTTTCAATTTATGTCGCACTCTGCATATCCAGTCGATGCAGAAAGCAAGGACTACTGTATTGGGGGAACAGGGATCCCTTTGAGGAAACAGGACTCAATATATCTATTATTAAATAATAAAGGGAAATACACTAAGTATAGAGATCATAAAAAGCTTGAGGGAAAGGGAAACAATTAGGTTTTATCTAGGAAAAAGAGGATAGATATATTTCCTGGGTTAACAGCCCCTTCCTCACCGGTATCAAAGCACCGCCTTGAAGGGGGTGATAAACATGAAGAGCCAACTTTTGCCTAAAGTGAAGCGTGAACCAGCAGTGTAGCCACTGCTCTTTAACCCCGGGGCTCTTTTTTCAATAGAAATTTAGTAAACAACACTTTTTTTTTTTCTGCCCCCTTTTGTTTAAGAATCCAAAAACAACCTCAAAAAAACCTTCAAATAAATTTTTTTTTTGGGCGACCCGAAAGAAGTAAACACAATAAGCGCAGTCCCGACCGGCAGTTTGCCATACCCGTAGCGCCCCTCCAAACTTCCTATAGACCCGAGAAGAGCGAAGGAAGGGCCGGGGGGGAGGGATCAGTTATCTATAGACAAAATTGATGTATGTAGTTAATGAAAACCGCATTTGACTACTGAAAGGCCCTTGGTTTTTTAAAAACTGTTTTAAGTCCAAAGCAAAAAATTGTCATCATCAGGAACAGCTAACACTGTTGTCCTCCACATTGTCCTTCTCCACTGTTGCCCCCGGTAGTCCCCCCTGTTGTCCTTCCCCCTGTTGTCCTACTTTTTCCTCCTGTTGCCCTCCACTGTTGTCGTCTACTGTTGTCCCCACTTACTGCCTTCCTTCTGCCTACATATTGTGCCCTTCCCAAGTTATCTCTACTGACATGACACAGTCACATCCGACGAAACAATAACAATAATGAATTGTAAAATATTGGTAGAATTCCCGACAATATAGAAAACGGGCCGCGACTTTTTAAGCATTTCCTCCGGAGCTTTGTTAACCCCCACGGCTTTAAAAACCGAAATGTTTTTGACAAAGCTCCTGGGAGCAAAACCCAACAATAAAATCTATTAACTTTTTCCCTTTTTAAAACAAAAAAAGGTTATAAACAGCACTACGATGTCTGTTTATCAACAATATGTTAATATTTATTTACCATGATTGCAGATATTGCTGATGTATTTAATTTTGCTAAATAAGAGGAAAATTTTAATCCCCAAAAGGGTAAGAGCTGGCACTGACAGGAAAAAAACCATGGAAAAATCCAAAAAAAAAATAGCAGAAAGAAATAAAATTTTTCAAGTAAAACCCCGAAATCGTTTTTCAGGGTTGCAACAAAACCAGGTACGGGGGGGGTTGAATTTGCGGCCACGAGTCGTCATGCCACGGGCCAGCTGGTCCAGCCGCGGTGCGGGGACATTTAAAATCTTTCATTTGTGGTCACAGTGGGGGGGTGCTAACCTTCCTATTTATAAATAACCTAGTTGGATGAATCTTATTTTGTAGCTCCCGTGGCTTCGCTGGCCTGGAGTTTTTTCACTGCCCGGGGTTCTCCCCCCCCACTGGTTTTTCTAAAAGGGAAAAATATAGAAGCTGCAAGGAAACCGCCCCGTGTTGAGAATATGTTTCCAATCCTTATTCACTTTTTTTGTTTTTTTTTAAAATTTTTATTTAAAAAAATACAAAATATTTAAAACAAAAGCAAAAAAATTATATTGAGTAAATTTAGGTTTATACAAAGATACTGTCACGTGATTATACAATGATAGTATACTATCACATACAATTTTACTATCACGTGACATACAGCGATAGTATTCTATCACATATGCTGATACTATCACATATCATATAAATGATAGTATATATGACATATGCAATAATATAATCGTGTGACATATGTATTATCACGTGACAAAACAATGATAATATACTATGTCATATACAATGATACTGTTATGTTATATACAAAATGAGAGTATGCTATGACATACAGTAGTACATCAGGGACATACAATGATTGTAATATGAATACAGTGAATAATATACAATGATGTTTAATGACATACAATGATACTATCATATGACATAGTATGACACTATAACAACTTTTATAATACTAAAATATGACAAAACAATGAAAATTTAAATATGACATGCAATGATACTATGACATGCTTTTTACAATGATACTATGAGATGACATACACATATTATAAGAATTTGAAAATTATTGCAAGGGTTGGTTTTCCTGAGGTTTTGTTAACTTGCCCTTTGTTAATTTGGCCGTTTAAATTAGGGTTTCGTTTGATTGTTTGCTTTTATTGTTTATTTTTGTTCTTAGATTAGATCAAAGAAGATGGTTGTTTGAAGTATTTGGGCAAGAGGTCAAGTGCTTGACCTGTTCCAGTACCCGTAATACTTTTTTCAATAATATATTATAATATCTTTATTTCACATGTACAAGGGATAAGGGCCCAGCTGACATCAGTGACATACTACTATTGGGGAAACCGCTTTTTTGTGAGCATTTCCCCCAAATTAGGTCAGTTTTCTTTTAGGATGCGACCCCCACCAGTAAAAACTAACACCCAGGACCTATTTTACGGATGGATGAGGGAAACACGCCCAAGTTTCCACCCTTGTCGGGAACCCAGCCACAGACCCTTAGGGTGGAAGGGGCGGTACCGGCAAGGCCTGTGACCTTTTTTCCCGTGACTTCCACCCCCCCCATAGCCAATTTTCGGGAAATTTCACAGTTTCTATCCAGATAATCTGCATTTTACTTTTAATCTTCATCTCTGAGAACGACTTATCACACACACTGGGAAGATATATATATATATATATATATATATATATATATATATATATATATATATATATATATATATATTTAAAAATAAAATAATAAATTAAATAAAAAAAAAAAGAAGAAAGGTGGTGAGTTGGGAAGGAGGGGAGGTGGGGGAGAGAGGTAGGGGGAGAGTGGGGACCTGCCCAGAGGGGTGACCTGCCTGGGGAGAGGGGACCTGCCTGGGGAGAGAGATGGTGCCTGCCTGGGGGAGAGGTGGTGACCTGCCTGGGGAGAGGGGGGACCTGCCATGGAGAAGGTGGGACCTCCTGGGGAGAGGTGACCCGCCTAGGGGAGAGATGGGGTGGGAAAACTGGGGTTTAAAATGGTAGGTGGGAGATAGGGGGGAAAGGATATTGTCGGTGGGGGACTGGTTGGGAGGGGCAGTGGGTGGGAAAATTCTGGGAATCAAAGGAGCTTGGGAGCTCAGAAAGGTTGGCCCCCCCACCACCCCCCAAACCCCCACCACCGCCGCCGCAGCGCCCCCACCCACACACACCACCACCACAGTGTTCACCTTTGCACACCTGTTCCACACTTGTAAGTCCTTCTTGTGTTCCACACCAGTGTTTCCGCCCCGCCCTCCCCGCTCCCTGCAGCGGTGTCTGCCTCTAGAACCAACGTTTAGGGACATGGCCCCCTGGCACTCATTGTCTGCACAAAATACCACTCTAGAATTAAAGAATCAACATATTTTTATATTTAATAAAAACGGAGCGTTTTATTGTGATTGTGAGTCATAAAAATTTGAAACATTTTGAAAAGATTTGGTGAACAAGACCCGGCAGAGGTAACAAGGATGTTTGTGCATTCTGGACTGTAATTTGGGGGGTTACTGATCTTTTTTGTTGCCCCAAATGGTTGCTGGTCATAGCTCCAGCTCCTGGGCTAGGGCCTCAACTGGAAAACCAAACTTTTTTGGCTTTCCCCCCCCTTTTATTCCCCTTTTATCCCCCCAGGGGGCCCCCCCCTTTCAAATTAAATTTTTCTTAACTTTTCTGGAGTCTACCCACCATTTTGTGAAATCTACCTCACCACTTTGCTGGGTCTGCCCCCCCCACTTCATCAAATTCAAACTCTCTCGACCACTTAAACCAAAATAAATTGTTTTACGTCCCTGTGACTCATTTGGGGGTTTAACCCACATCTGGCCGCTTACAGTTTGTTTTCATCTCGACCACTTTTCTTGTCCACCTGGAGAGAGTTCCCGGGGGCAAGCCCCCGGGGGGGCTGTGACCAGTAATTATCCGAATTCCTTTAAATAACATTCTCTGGCTCTTCTTTCTATAAATGCCAAGAGAACGATCACTCAGTCATTTTCCTTACCTTCGAGACCTTTTTTTTTTTTTTTTGCGAAATTTTCTTTTTTTGGAATGCGATCTGTTTTGATGTTTGTTCGAGAAAACCAAATTTTGTAAAAAAGAATTTTTCCCCATTTTTTTTTCTGAATGGAAATTTTTGGGTTTCACATGCCGCAATAGGGAAGAATGTTTGTCATATTGGTTTATGACAATGTGTTTGGTAAAAATTTCCCCCTAGATCATTATTCTGTGTAAAAAAGGTCCTCCCCCCCCCACAACCAGAAACCCGCTGGATAAAGTTACATTGTTTTTCCCACTTCCATTTACGGACGGGGAGGAGAGCGGAACAGATCGTCAAACTAAAAAAATAAGAAAGGACTACTGCAACAGGTTATTGTTTTGCCTAAGGGACCAATTGCCGGCCCGATATGTAACACAAAGGGCAGTAATATCTCAAATGCATCTGAGAGTGTCTAATACCACCAGCATCACACTCAGGAATCCCCCAAAGGGAAACCGAAAAATTTTGTTGCTCCCAAGGCGGGGGTGGGTTAACAATTGGGGCTGTAATAAACTTTGGGGGAAAAAAAAGGGGGACTGAGACACTCGTGATAATTAAATACGCCCGTCATACTTATAATGTCAACAATGCCCCTCTTGATATAGGAGTATATGATCATTTAAAAAATGGTCTGGAGTTGTTTGTTATAGAGAGGAAGAGCTACACAAGTTTTGTTGCCTAAAATCAATAATAAACAGTTAGGGGAAAACGGAAGTTTTATCATCAAAATTTTAAAATTATCCTTCCCCAAGCAGCCGTCAAATTTGTTATTTTGGAGCACTACTTAGTGTTCACCTATCTACACCCCGTCCTCTATTTTACTGTATACCCATAAGAACATAAGAATTTTTGAGAGAGCAGCAAGTCTCTGGTCCATGCTAGGCAAGTCCAAACCTATTTTTTAAAGTCACCCTAGGTTCCGTCAGCAATGGATCGGGAGTTTGTTTCACTATCCACAACTCTTTTAAAAAAACCATTGCTTTCCTAATCCTTTCCAAACCTAATTTTTTTAAAACTTGAACCCTTTTTTTTGGAGCCCTTTTCGGGGTTGGGTATTTTCAGATCGTTATTGATTTTCCCTTTCCCTTTTTTGACCCATTTAAATCCTCTCCCCCCCCCTCCCTCAATTTATGCCTCTGCAGAAAAAGGTGCAGATTGTGTCCCAGGATTTTAAAGGAAAGTTTTTGATCCCGGGGATCATCTTCAACCTTATTGATGTGTTCTGGGACCTTTTTTCCCATTCAGTCATACAGAAACCCAGAACGCAAAAATAATCTAAATAAACCCTTTACCAAAGATAATGTAAATGAAGTATTACATAAGGGCTTCTACATTTTATATTTTTGGGGTCTGTGGCCGAAAGATTGCTTCTTGTTCTACAGCTGTCTTGGGAATTAGTGAGGAATGTTATAGTGTCAATTGCTTGTTATGGTAGTGTTTTAAAGTCAGAGTTCATGGTTGAAGGAGAAGGTCTCTTCTCAAGGGGGAAAAAGAAAATAATAAAAATTTTTGTCTGGAAAATGAAACAATGAACGTGAACCCCGGGTTTGGGGAAATAAAGAAACAGGTTACCAGTAACAGTAGTAGGTTCAAAGTATAAAGTGGGGAAATAATTTCCCTTACAGATAGAAGTCAAATTGAGGGAAATTGAGCACTCCGAAGATAGGAAATAGCTTTTTTGTTCTCTAGGACGAATGTTTTAGTGGTCAGTGAAATTGGGGGGCCCTATAACCTTTTTTTAAAGGTAAGAAATCTTTGGATCAGGGGCTCACAGGTTGAAATGGACTGTATTTTTTAAAAAAAGACAGGAAGGTGAGACAGATGTATTTCCTGGAGCTGGTTTGGGAAAGTTAACAGGGGATATCATCGGGGAGGGGAATAGAAAAAACCCATTTTTTGCCTCAGTATTGGTGGAAATGATATTGGGGGTGGGAAACAGGGGCTGCTAGTTAACGCAAAACATATAATTTAATTGGGCTAAGGGGAAAGGGGCCTGATATTTTTTCATTTTGCCTGAAAGGGGGTGGGCAAAAATGATTGTCAGGGAACTGGGTTGCTGGCTAGACAGATCTAAGAACTTCAATCCCCTTCATTGGCAACTGGGACAATTTGTCAGCATTTTGGGCCTTGATACTTTCTGACACGCAACATGATAGAATCTTTTCAAAAAGGATTCTTCAGCAGATCTTTATTTTCCCAAGACTGTTTTTTTGACCTACCGCCACCAGACCCCACCCATCTCCTCTCTCTCATTTTAATGTTATGTCCACGTTCCCTGATGACTCAATTAATTCTATCTCTCTTTTTTTTTTTTTTCTCAGAAAAAGTTGATGAAGACTCTATTCTCTCATTTGCCTCCTTTTTCTCCCCCCATTCGTTTTACCTTTTTTTTTATCTTCATAAGCTCTGTCTTCTGATAAATTTTTTCATTGTAATATCTTGAAGGAATGGTTAAAAAAGTTTTATAAATGGGGGGAAACGGGTGGGGTCACGAGCGGTGTTCCACAGGGGGGCATGTTGGGCCCCTTTTTGTTCACAACACATAAACGAATAGATGAGGGAATAGATAGCGACATCAGCAAGTTTGCCAGACTCCAAAATAGGCCGTCGAATTCATTCTGACGAGGACATTAGAGCACTCCAGGAAGATTTGAACAGACTGATGCAGTGGTCGGAGAAGTGGCAGATGCAGTTTAATATAGACAAATGCAAATTTCTAAACATTGGACAGGAAAATAACCATGCCACATATAAACTAAATAATGTAGGTCTTAATATTACTGATTGCGAAAAGGATTTGGGAGTTCTGGTTAGCAGTAATCTAAAGCCAAGACAACAGTGCATAAGTGTTTCTCAATAAAGCAAACAGAACCCTTTTGACTTCATATCAAGAAGTAGAAATAATAGGAGTCCTCAGGTTGTTATTCAACCCTATTTATCCTTTATTAGGCCTCATCTAGATTATGCTGCACAGTTTTGGTCACCGTATTACAGAATGAATAAAAACGCTCTTTAAAACGTACAAAGGAGGAGGACAAAGTTGATTCCATGTATCAGAAATCTTCCCTATGAAAGGCGTAGAATTAGAGGGTATATGATTGAGGTGTACAAATGGAAAACAGGAATAAATAAAGGGGATGTAAATAGCATACTAAAAATATTTAGCCTAGACAGGACTCGCAGCAATGGCTTTTAAGTTGGAAAAGTTCAGATTCAGAAAGGATACAGGAAAGCACTGGTTTAGTAATAGAATTGTGGATGAGGGGAAAAAACTCCGAGTACCGTCATAGAAGCTAAGACGTTGTGTAGTTTTAAAAATAGATTAGATAAATACATGAGTGGGTGTGAGTTGGACCTGACCAGCTTGTGCTACTAGGTCAGATGCCGTGCTTCTTCCTTAAGTGAATGTGACTGACCTGACTATGTTGGGGCATTGGCTTGGGCCGGTAGGAGATTTGGACCTGTCTCGCATGGGCCAGTAGATCTGCTGCATTGTTCCTTCTTTTTTTGTTCTTAAATCTCTATATGCCTATTTTTCCTTTAATCCCCTCGTTACCTCTTCATTCCACCAATAATTCCTATAACCACAAACGTCTGCTGCACATTCTAGAACTGAATTATTAAACCAACTCTAAACCTCTGCAACCTCCTCTATATTATCATAATATAAATGCCATTTTAATCACAACAAGCTGTAAGACACACGCCTAGCACTAAGAATCTTATTGACGAAACGTTTCGTCTACTCTGAAGACTTCATCAGTCTACTGAGATGCATTATCTACTGAGACATCAGTGGTGGTGGATAACAAAGTAGACGAAGTTAGACGTAGTTTGATGAATCGTGTTGCACTTATGGTGATGATCTTGATCTTCAGGTGGAGTTGTAGTGGGTATGGAGGGGGGGCAGACTGGGCAGACGGGTGGCTTGGGCGGCTGGTGGGTCAGGAGTGGATTGGGCGGCTGGGGGGTCAGGGTGGATTGGGCGGCTGTTGGGTCAGGAGTGGATTGGGCGGCTGGGGGTCAGGGAGTGGAATGGGCGGGTGGTGGGTCAAAGGGGGATTGGCCCCGGGTGGTGGGTCAAGTGGATTTGGGGGGCTGGTGGGTCAAGTGGAATGGGGGGGGCTGGTGGGTCAGGGGGGATTGGGCGGGTGGTGGGTCAGGGGGTGGATTGGGCGGGTGGGGGGGCAGGGGGGATTGGCCGGCTGGTGGGTCAGGAGTGGATTGGGGCGGGGGCAGGGTGGAATGGGCGGCTGGTGGGTCAGAAAATGGATTGGGGGTGGTGGGTCAGGAGTGGATTGGGGGTGGTGGGTCAGGGGAGTGGATTGGGCGGGTATGGTTGGAGGATCAGATGAAACGGTGATGTCTCCCCCTTTTGGGAAAGTTTTTAAGTCTTTTTACTGATGATGCAGAGTCAGGAAAATTGAAGCTGAAAAACTTATTGAGGATAAATGAGACACTTTTTCAACTTTTTCCCACTTTTGAAAATTCCGCCACCCAGCGGTTTCTTCAGTCCGATACAGAGATTAATGGTGGGGAAAAGGAGGAAATTGAGGTAATCAGTCCTCAACCTGGAGCCGATGTGTTCACTCTATCAGTGTTGATAAAAATACAGCAGGCTGGGGGGTTGATTACCTCAAACTCCTTCTCATCTTCCACTATTCTTCTCATCAACTTGTTTGTTTTCTAAAATCATTTATACGATCATATATTGTGGATTGAAGGTTCCGGGGAAGGCGGCTTCTCCATGTTGACATACATCATCCAGTACTTGCCCTTTTTGGTGGAAGAGCCGTCTGGCAGGTTAAAGTTTACAGCAGGGGAAAATTTTGGGGGTTTAGTGACTGCAGGGTAAGTCGGAGTCTCAAGTTTTTTTTTATTGATTTTTTTCCCCGAGAAGACACTTGGCTGTATGTGGGGGATTACGGGCAGTTGAGGGATTATGGTTGAGCGGTCGAGGTGCTGTCCTTATAAGTGAGTCTTTCGGGCCCCGCAGCTGGAGCAATATTTATTTTCCTTCAAAGGACAGTCCTTGGCGAGGTGAGTAGGTTAGGGTTTGTCAGGACACCGGGCAGGTGTTTCCGGGCGCGTGTCTTAGTCAGATGATGACCAAACCGTTGGGCTTTTGGTCATCTGACCGAGGCCTTCCGCTGGGACAGCAGCTCCAACATGGGCTGATATGGTGGGAACGCCGGGTTCTATATTCCCGATTAACGTGGAAATGAGATGCTGATACCTTTTCCGAGTGCCTGAGATGCCATGGAAATTTATGCAAAAGGGGACCCTTGATCAAAATGAAATTTTTGTGATGGAGTCGACGATGATGACTTCGCGATCTGACTTCTTTACGAACATCAATTTCTTGGCCTTCAGTGCTGGAGGAGCCACTTCGAAGTCACAGTTCTTGTGAACGTATATAACATGGCCGATGATCTTATTTTCTTCGTCATCATTAAACCAGACGGCGATGGGAAAAAGTCATTAATGCAGAGGAGGTTGACAGTTTTACCTGCAACTCCACCAGAAGATCGAGACTCATACTCCCCCGAAGAAGAAATTAAAATCAACAACCACACCCCGGTCTCACCCGGAAAAATCTAAGACTTTTTCATTATACCTTCGAACAAGAACACTATGTTCGCCAAGAATACCCCCGAGTCTAAGTCTGGGAAAGGAACTGTCAAATACACCTCCGTTTCCTCTTACAACTTCACACAACAAGTCCAAGATTTTTTGAAACAGTTCATCGAAGACTTTGATAACGATTCACAAAACCCCGTACCTAACAAATCATTTTTTTTAAAAATTGAAGACTGGGTCATTCCAAATAAGATAGTAAACTGAACTCCTGAACTTTGCCCCAACCACTTCTAGGTTAAGTTCTGGCTTTATTTCTACGTATAGATAAATGGTTCAGAGAACCGACAAGCTGATGTTAGACACATGTACAACACTTGGGTATCTTTTATTGAGGAAAGTACGCCACACAGTGGCTTTAGTCCAATACAAAAAAAGAATGGTGAAGAACAGAAGTTTGAGGTAATTGAGCCATTTATCTACATC
>WNWK01044203.1:0-15192 GCA_009830355.1 Cherax destructor | reverse complement strand
TAATAGAGAAACAACCACAACAGTGACTATAATGGAGAAGCAACCACAACAGTGACTATAATGAAGAAGCAACCACAACAGTGATTATAATGGAGAAGCAACCACAACAGTGACTATAATGGAGAAGCAACCACAACAGTGACTATAATGGAGAAGCAACCACAACAGTGACTATAATGGAGGAAAAACTGTATTACCAGAAAGTTGAATTTCAATACTTTCAATTCAGTGCCAAATAATATGTAAATTCGAGTTTATTTACATCCAGATAATGTTTGCTTAGTGTGTTACATTATATGTGAGCAGCCATGTTATGTGAGCAGCCATGTTATGTGAGCAGCTATGTTATGTGAGCAGCCATGTTATGTGAGCAGCCATGTTATGTGAGCAGCCATGTTATGTGAGCAGCCATGTTATGTGAGCAGCCATGTTATGTGAGCAGCCATATTATGTGAGCAGCCATGTTATGTGAGCAGCCATGTTATGTGAACAGCCATGTTATGTGAGCAGCCATGTTATGTGAGCAGCCATGTTATGTGAGCAGCCATTATATGTGAGCAGCCATGTTATGTGAGCAGCCATGTTATGTGAGCAGCAATGTTATGTGAGCAGCCATGTTATGTGAGAAGTCATGTTATGTGAGCAGCCATGTTATGTGAGCAGCCATGTTATGGAGGATGTACAAAGTCAGACCAGGTTCATGTCTTCCTGCCACGGTTCATGTCTTCCTGCCATGGTTCATGTCGTCCTGCCACGGTTCATGTCTTCCTGCCATGGTTCATGTCTTCCTGCCATTGTTCATGTCTTCCTGCCATTGTTCATGTCTTCCTGCCATGGTTCATGTCTTCCTGCCATGGTTCATGTCTTCCTGCTATTGTTCATGTCTTCCTGTCATGGTTCATGTCTTCCTGTTATGGTTCATGTCTTCCAGCCATGGTTCATGTCTTTCAGCCATTGTTCATGTCTTCCTGCCATGGTTCATGTCTTCCTGCCATGGTTCATGTCTTCCTGCCATGGTTTATGTCTTCCTGCCGTGGTTCATGTCTTCCTGCCAAGGTTCATGTCTTCCTGCCATGGTTCATGTCTTCCTGCCATGGTTCATGTCTTCCTGCCACGGTTCATGTCTTCCTGCCATGGTTCATGTCTTCCTGCCACGGTTCATGTCTTCCTGCCATGGTTCATGTCTTCCTGCCATTGTTCATGTCTTCCTGTCATGGTTCATGTCTTCCTGTTATGGTTCATGTCTTCCAGCCATGGTTCATGTCTTCCAGCCATGGTTCATGTCTTCCTGCCATGGTTCATATCTTCCTTCCATGGTTCATGTCTTCCTGCCATGGTTCATGTCTTCCTGCCGTGGTTCATGTCTTCCTGCCATGGTTCATGTCTTCCTGCCATGGTTCATGTCTTCCTGCCATAGTTCATGTCTTCCTGCCATGGTTCATGTCTTCCTGCCATGGTTCATGTCTTCCTGCCATGGTTCATGTCTTCCTGTTATGGTTCATGTCTTCCAGCCATGGTTCATGTCTTCCAGCCATGGTTCATGTCTTCCTGCCATGGTTCATGTCTTTCTGTTATAGTTCATGTCTTCTAGCTATGGTTCATGTCTTCCAGCCATGGTTCATGTCTTCCAGCCATGGTTCATGTCTTCCTGTTATGGTTCATGTCTTCTAGCCATGGTTCATGTCTTCCAGCCATGGTTCATGTCTTTCTGCCATGGTTCGTGTCTTCCTGCCATGGTTCATGTCTTCCTGCCATGGTTCATGTCTTCCTGCCATGGTTCATGTCTTCCTGCCATGGTTCATGTCTTCCTGCCATGGTTCATGTCTTCCTGCCATGGTTCATGTCTTCCTGCCATGGTTCATGTCTTCCTGCCATGGTTCATGTCTTCCTGCCATGGTTCATGTCTTCCTGCCATGGTTCATGTCTTCCTGCCATGGTTCATGTCTTCCTGCCATGGTTCATGTCTTCCTGCCATGGTTCATGTCTTCCTGCCATGGTTCATGTCTTTCTGCCATCCTCCATCATCACTGCAACATTAACAAACACACTGAGAAAGACAACTTATAATTAGCATTGTTTAACACATCACAAAAACTTTCAACGAATAAACTGCCTATGAAGGTACCTGGTTGTGGAGGTACCTGGTTGTGGAGGTACCTGGTTGTGGAGGTACCTGGTTGTGGAGGTACCTGGTTGTGAAGGTACCTGGTTGTGGAGGTACCTGGTTGTGGAGGTACCTGGTTGTGAAGGTACCTGGTTGTGGAGGTACCTGGTTGTTGAGGTACCTGGTTGTGGAGGTACCTGGTTGTGGAGGTACCGGTTTAGGTACCTGGTGGAGTACCTGGTTGTGGAGGTACCTGGTTGTGAGGTCCTGGTGTGAGGTACTGGTTGTGGAGGTACCTGGTTGTGGAGGTACCTGGTTGTGGAGGTACGTGGAGGTACTGGTGAGGTACTGTTTGGAGTACCTGTTGGAGGTACCTGGTTGTGGAGGTACCTGGTTGTGGAGGTACCTGGTTGTGGAGATACCTGGTTGTAAAGGTACCTGGCTGTGGAGGTACATGGTTGTGGAGGTACTTGGCTGTGGAGGTACATGGTTGTAGAGGTACCTGTTTGGAGGTACCTGGTTGTGAAGGTACCTGGTTGAGTACCTGGTTTTGTGTCCAGAGGTCATGTTTTTGCCTGGTTGTAGGTCCCTTCGGTCCTGGTTAGTCTCGCACATGGTTGTGAGTTTCTCCTGGTTATGTCTTTGAGGTATGTTTACTCCTGGTTGTGAGTCACCTGATTGTGTGAGGTACATGTTTGCATGGTCCCTGGTTTTGCAGGTACTGGTTCCTGGAGGTCAGTCTCCTGCCTGTTGAGTATTCCTGTCTGGTCAGGTACCTGGTGCTGCAGGTTCATGTTTGGAGGTATCATGGTTGTGGAGGTATCCTCTCTTGAAGTAACCATGTAGAAGTACCTGGTTGTTTAGACCTGCTTGTGGAGATACCTGGTGTGGAGGTACCTGGTTGTGGAGATACCTGTTGTGGAGGTACCTGGTTGTGGAGGTACCTGGTTTGTGGAGGTACCTGGTTGTGGAGGTACCTTGGTTGTGGAGGTACCTGGTTGTAGGTACCTGGTTGTGGAGGTACCTGGTTGTGGAGGTACTCTGGTTGTGAGGTACCTGGTTGTGAAGGTACCTGGTTGTGGAGTACCTGGTTGTGGAGGTACCTGGTTGTGGAGGTACCTGGTTGTGGAGGTACCTGGTTGTGAGGTACCTGGTTGTGGAGGTACCTGTTGTTAGGTACCTGGTTGTGGAGGTACTGTTGTGGAGGTACCTGGTTGAGAGGTACCTGGTGTAAGGTACCTGGTTGTGGAGGTACCTGGTTGTGGAGTACTCTGGTTGTGGAGGTACCTGGTTGTGGAGGTACCTGGTTGTGGAGGTACTGGTTGTGAGGTACCTGGTTGTGGAGGACCTGTTGTAGGAGGACCTGGTTGTGGAGGTACCTGGTTGTGGAGGTACCTGTTGTGGAGGTACCTTGTTATGAATGAGTACCTGGTTGTGGAGGTACCTGGTTGTGAAGTACCTGGTTGTGAGGTACCTGGTTGTGGAGGTACCTGGTTGTGGAGGTACCTGGTTGTGGAGGTACTGGTTGTGGAGATACCTGGTTGTGAGGTACCTGGTTGTGAAGGTACCTGGTTGTGGAGGTACCTGGTTGTAAGGTACCTGGTTGTGGAGGTACCTGGTTGTGAAGGAGTTATGAGTACCTGGTTGTGGAGGTACCTGGTGTGGAGGTACCTGGTTGTGGAGGTACCTGGTTGTGAGGTACCTGGTTGTGGAGGTACATGGTTGTGAGGTACCTGGTTGTGGAAGGGATACCTGGTTGTAGAAGAGTACCTGGTTGTTTAGGTACCTGGTTGTGGAGGTACCGGTTGTGGAGACGTACCTGGTTGTGGAGTTATTGGTTGTGGAGGTACCTGGTTGTGGAGGTAACCTGGTTGTGGAGGACATGGTTGTGGAGGTACCTGGTTGTGGAGTACCTGGTTGTGGAAGTACCTGGTTGTGGAGGTACCTGGTTGTGGAGGTACCTGGTTTGGAGGTACTGGTTTGGAGGTACTGGTTGTGGAGAGTATCCTGGTTGTGAAGACCTGGTTGTGAGGTACCTGGTTGTGGAGGTACCTGGTTGTGGAGGTACCTGGTTGTGGAGGTACCTGGTTGTGAGGTACCTGGTTGTGGAGGTACCTGTTGTAGAGGTACCTTTTGTGGAGTCTGTGTAGAGCACTGGTTGTGGAGGTACTTGGTTATGGAGGTACCTGGTTGTGGAGGTACCTGGTTGTGGAGGTATTGGTTGTGGAGGTACTGGTTTGGAGGTACCTGGTTGTGAGGTACTGGTTGTGGAGTACCTGGTTGTGGAGGACCTGGTTGTGGAGGTACCTGGTTGTGGAGGTACCTGGTTGTGGAGGTACCTGGTTGTGGAGTATTTGGTATGTTGAGGTACCCTGGTTGTGAGTACCTGTTGTGGATTACCTGGTTGTAGAGGTACCTGGTTGTGGAGGTACCTGTTTTAGGACCTGGTTTGAATCTGGTTGTGGAGGTACATGGTTGTGGAGGTACCTAGTTGTGGAGGTACCTGGTTGTGGAGGTACCTGGTTATGAGGTACCTGGTTGTGGGGGTACCTGATTGTAGAGGTACCTGGTTGTGCAGGTATCTGATTGTAGAGGTACCTGTTTGTGGAGGTACCTGGTTATGGAGGTACCTGGTTGTGGAGGTACCTGGTTGTGGAGGTACCTGGTTCTAGAGGTATCTGGTTGTGAATGTACCTGGTTGTGGAGGTACTGTTAGTACCTGGTTGTGGAGTACCTTGTTGTGGATTTACCTGGTTGTAGAAATACCTGGTTGTTTAGGTCCCTGGTTGTTAGGTACCTGGTTGTGGAGATACCTGGTTGTGGAGGTACCTGGTTGTGGAGGTACCTGGTTGTGGAGGTAATGGTTGTGGAGGTACCTGGTTGTGGAAGTGCCTGATTGTAGAAGTACCTGGTTGTGGAGGAACCCAGTTATGGAGGTATCCGTTGTGGAGGTACCTTGTTTGGAATACCTGGTTGTGGAGTTACCTGGTTGTGGAAGTACCTGGTTTGGAACCTGTGTGGAGTACCTGGTTGTGGAGGTACCTGGTTTGGAGGTACATGGTTGTGGAGTACCTGGTTGGGAGTTACCTGGTTGTGAAGTACCTGGTTGTTTAGGTACCTGGTTGTGGAGGTACCTGGTTGTGGAGTACCCTGTTGGGAGGTACCTGGGTTGGAGGTACCTGGTTGTGGAGGTACATGGTTGTGGAGGTACCTTTGTGGAAGTGCCTGGTTGTAGAAGTACTGGTTGTGGAGGAACCCAGTTATGAAGGTACCTGGTTATGGAGGTACCCAGTTGTGGAGGTACCTGTGTTTAGACGTACCTGGTTGTGGAGTTATTTGGTTGTGGAAGTACCTGGTTGTGGAGGAACCTGGTTGTGTAGGTACATGGTTGTGGAGGTACCTGGTTGTGGAGGTCCTGTGGAGGTACCTGGTTGTGGAGGTACCTGGTTGTGGAGGTACCTGGTTGTGGAGGTACATGGGTTGGAGGTATCGGGTTGTGGAGGTATCTGGTTGTTGTAGTACCTGGTTGTGGATGTACCTGGTTGTAGAGGTATCGGGTTGTGGAGGCACCTGGTTGTGGAGGTACCTGGTTGTAGAGATACCTGGTTGTAGAGATACCTGTTTGTAGATATACCTTTTGTGGAGGTTCCTGGTTGTGGAGGTACTTGGTTGTGGAGGTATCTGGTTGTGGAGGTACCTGGTTGTGGAGGTACCTGGTTGTGGAGGTACTTGGTTGTGGAGGTACCTGGTTGTGAAGGTACATGGTTGTGGAGGTACCTGGTTGTGGAGGTACTTGGTTGTGGAGGTACCTGGTTGTGGAGGTACCTGGTTGTGAAGGTACCTGGTTGTGGAGGTATTTGGTTGTTGAGGTACCTGGTTGTGGAGGTACCTTGTTGTGGATTTACCTGGTTGTAGAAATACCTGGTTGTTTAGGTACCTGGTTGTTTAGGTACCTGGTTGTGGAGATACCTGGTTGTGGAGGTACCTGGTTGTGGAGGTTCCTGGTTGTGGAGGTATATGGTTGTGGAGGTACCTGGTTGTGGAAGTGCCTGATTGTAGAAGTACCTGGTTGTGGAGGAACCCAGTTATGGAGGTATCCAGTTGTGGAGGTACCTTGTATGGATATACCTGGTTGTGGAGTTACCTGGTTGTGGAAGTACCTGGTTGTGGAGGTACCTGGTTGTGGAGGTACCTGGTTGTGGAGGTACCTGGTTCTGGAGGGGTACATGGTTGTGGAGATACCTGGTTGGGGATTTACCTGGTTGTAGAAGTACCTGGTTGTTTAGGTACCTGGTTGTGGAGGTACCTGGTTGTGGAGATACCCTGTTGTGGAGGTACCTGGGTTGGAGGTACCTGGTTGTGGAGGTACATGGTTGTGGAGGTACCTTTTTGTGGAAGTGCCTGGTTGTAGAAGTACATGGTTGTGGAGGAACCCAGTTATGAAGGTACCTGGTTATGGAGGTACCCAGTTGTGGAGGTACCGTGTTTAGACGTACCTGGTTGTGGAGTTATTTGGTTGTGGAAGTACCTGGTTGTGGAGGAACCTGGTTGTGTAGGTACATGGTTGTGGAGGTACCTGGTTGTGGAGGTACCTGGTTGTGGAGGTACCTGGTTGTGGAGGTACCTGGTTGTGGAGGTACCTGGTTGTGGAGGTACATGGGTTGGAGGTATCGGGTTGTGGAGGTATCTGGTTGTTGTAGTACCTGGTTGTGGATGTACCTGGTTGTAGAGGTATCGGGTTGTGGAGGCACCTGGTTGTGGAGGTACCTGGTTGTAGAGATACCTGGTTGTAGAGATACCTGTTTGTAGATATACCTTTTGTGGAGGTTCCTGGTTGTGGAGGTACTTGGTTGTGGAGGTATCTGGTTGTGGAGGTACCTGGTTGTGGAGGTACCTGGTTGTGGAGGTACTTGATTGTGGAGGTACAGGGTTGTGGAGGTACCTGGTTGTATATGGACCTGTCTGTGATGGTACCTGGTTGTGAAGGTACTTGGTTGTGAAGGTACTTGGTTGTGAAGGTACTTGGTTGTGAAGGTACTTGGTTGTGAAGGTACTTGGTTGTGAAGGTTCTTGGTTGTGAAGGTACTTGGTTGTGAAGGTACTTGGTTGTGAAGGTACTTGGTTGTGAAGGTACTCGGTTGTGAAGGTACTTGGTTGTGAAGGTACTTGGTTGTGAAGGTACCTGGTTGTGAAGGTTCTTGGTTGCCTCAGTCACAATACAGTGACTGGGACAATACACAATAACCAGCACATAAAAGAGAGGAGCTTATGACGACGTTTCGGTCCGACTCAGACCATTTACAAGTCACACTGACAAACGAAACTGAGGAAGCCAGTATATATAGAGAAGAGTTGACAGTGACGGGACAAAGAGAGGAAGAAAGGAGGAAGCGGAGTAGTACGAGAAGTAATTCTGGTGGTGGAAGTAGTGGTAATAGTAAGTATGGGGAGTAATGGTAGACAGAAAGGGGAATGAAGCGAGGCAATAGTAGTAGTGGTAGTAGTAGTAGTAGTAGTAGTAGTAGTAGAAGTGAAGTAAGGACAAGATAAAGGAGCACTGTATATTCCTGTACTTACCATCATAACCTTCAGAGGTTCTGTCTCTTATTCTCTTGCTTCTTGGTTGGCCAAAATTCTCACTCCCTTTCTTGGTGCTTTTTCTCCTGCTCACCTCTGTCACTCTCAAGACTACACTGACCGTGTTCGCTCTCTCCCGACTTGTAAGATGCTTAGTCTTGACGTTGAGTCCCTCTTCACTAATGTCCCTCTTGATGATGCTCTTAATTTTCTCAGAGTGAAGACCAATGAAGGGTTGTTTCATCTCCCTGTACCTACTTCTATTCAGCTGTTCTAGTTAACCTTTATAAGACCATAAGAATGGAGGAACACTGCAGAAGACCCACTGGCCCATACAAGGCAGGTCCTTATCAAAAACCACCACTACTCAACGCAACCCAGGAATTTACTCACGAACATAAGGAAGGAGCACGGCATCAGACCCACTAGCACAAGCTAGTCAGGTCCAACTCACACCCACCCACACCCACTCATATTTATCTAACCTATTTTTAAAACAACAACTCTTAGGTGAGTTTCGAAAAAAATATGCTCTCGGAGCCCGGCCTTGATCCAAGCTTGTTTGGTGCTTGTCTGATCAATCAGGCTGTCACTGCTAGCGGCCTGCTAGCTCTCATATCCATCACAACCTGGTTGATTTGTTTTAGCTTCTCTGACGGTACTCGGGAGTTTGTTCCACTCATCCACAAGTCTATTACGAAACCAGTGCTTTCCTATATCTTTCCTGAATCTGAATTCTTCCAACTTAAAGCCATTGCTGCAAGTCTTGTCTTGGCTAGATATTTTTAGCACGCTATTTACATTCTCTTTATTTATTCCTGTTTTCTATTTATACACCTCTATCATATTCCCCCTAATTCTACGCCTTTTTAGAGTGCAGATTCAAGACCCTT
This sequence comes from Cherax destructor, assembly GCA_009830355.1. Classification (NCBI taxonomy): domain Eukaryota; kingdom Metazoa; phylum Arthropoda; class Malacostraca; order Decapoda; family Parastacidae; genus Cherax; species Cherax destructor. The sequence goes on along the minus strand of WNWK01044203.1, from coordinate 6,618 downwards.
AGTCTATCTCATAGGAAAGATTTCTGTTATGCAGGTTTCTGTACTGCATTGTAATGTATAGTGGAGAAGTGTGCCATAATTTTATAAATAATGTTATAATTGTGAACCATAATTTTATAAATAATGTTTTACATTTGTGGGCATTGTAATTTAACTTAAACTGTAAAATGTAAGGAAGTCCTGACGTGACTTATTTTCCAAGTGTGGTGGTACAGCGTGGGTGTGAGGGTGGGCAGTCACGTGGGTGTGAGGGTGGGCAGTCACGTGGGTGTGAGGGTGGGCAGTCACGTGGGTGTGAGGGTGGGCAGTCACGTGGGTGTGAGGGTGGGCAGTCACGTGGGTGAGGGTGGGCAGTGAAGTGGGTGTGAGGGTGGGCAGTCACGTGGGGAAGCGGCATGGGTTTGAGGGTGGGCAGTCACGTGGGGAAGCGGCATGGGTGTGAGGGTGGGCAGTCACGTGGGTGTGAGGGTGGGCAGTCACTTGGGGAAGCGGCATGGGTGACAAACATGCTGGCCAGACCCAGTGTATTTAAGCTAAGTTTTGTATTCCTTTTGTTTATCCAACTCAAGTCATAGGCTACTTTAGGGCTTACTAGTAGACTCACCTGGGCTCTGATGTGGTCAGGGATGAGTGAGGGCTGGTGGCACTAACCCCATACTTACCTGTGTGTTTTGTTTTGCTTTGATATCGCAGCCTGCCGGCTCCTTATGTATCTTTATTTGGGTGTACATGTTGAGAGAAATGTGGGTGTGTTTATCTAGTGTTTGTATATATTGTCAGAGGAATTTTGCCTGAACCCTCTAATAATCAAACCATTGAAGTAGTGAACGCTGGTTTAGCGCTTTCTGTTTTGATTAGGGTAAACCTGGGTGGCTCATTTTTCTTACATGATATTTGTGTATCTTTTACCTTTGCCCCTAGACAAAGCCTTTAGCCCCATGCGCCCCATTTTCTGTGTAACAATTTCTGATACATGGGATCAATTTTGTCATTCTCCTTTGTACGTTTTCCAGAGCATTTATATCCATTCTGTAATACGGTGACCAAAACTGTGCAGCATAATCTAGATGAGGCCTAACCAAGGATATATAGAGTTGAAGAACAACCTGAGGACTCCTATTATTTATGCTTCTTGATATGAAGCCAAGGATTCTGTTCGCTTTATTGCGAACACTTATGAACTGATGTCTTGGTTTCAGATTACTGCTAACCAGAACTCCTAAATCCTTTTCGCAATCAGTAATATTAAGATCTACATTATTCAGTTTATATGTGGCATGGTTATTTTCCTGTCCAACATTTTGAACTTTGTATTTGTCTATATTAAACTGCATCTGCCACTTCTCCGACCACTGCATCAATCTATTCAAAACCTCCTGGAGTGCTCTAATGTCCTCATTAGAATGAAATGGACGGTCTATTTTGGTGTCATCAGCAAATTTGCTTATGTCGCTATTTATTCCCTCATCTATATCATTTATGTAAATTGTGAACAACAAGGGGCCCTACACTGACCCTGTGGAACACCGCTTGTGACGTGCCCCCATTCTGATTTCTCCCCATTTATGCAAACTCTCTGCCGCCTATTTGCCAACCATGCCTTAACCCAGGAAAAAATTCTCCTCCTATTCCGTGTGTCTTAAGTTTCCTCAGTAGCCTCTGATGTGGAACTTTATCAAAAGCCTTACTGAAGTCCATATACACAATATCATATTCATTACCATGATCTACCTCCTCAAACACCTTAGTGAAAAAAGATAGTAAATTCGTAAGACATGAACGCCCTTTTGTAAAACCGTGTTGAGATTCATTAATCAATTTATGCCTTTCAAGATGGCTACGAATTGCCTCGGCAATTATTGATTCCTTAAATTTTCCGACTGGGGAGGTTAGGCTTATTGGTGTATAGTTCGAAGCTAAGGACCTGTCACCTGCCTTGTAAATAGGTATTACATTTGCCATTTTCCACTTGTCTGGCATTATGCCAGTTTTTAGTGATTTGTTGAAAAGATTAGCCAAAGGTTTGCTAAGTTCCTCTTTACATTCCTTTAAAACCCTTGCAAACAGTTCATCAGGGATTTGTTAGGTTTTAATTTCTCTATTTGTCTGAGGACTATGCCACTAGTTACCCCAATCGTGCATAGTTTATTATCGTCCTGTTCTACATAATTTATTATTTCTGGAATTTCGCTAGTATCTTCCTGAGTAAAAACTGAGAGGAAGTAAGTGTTAAAAATTTCACACATTTCCTTATCACTCAGTGATATGACCTGAGTTGCTTTTAAGTGGGTCTATCTTATTCCTAATCTTATTATGTATACCTGAAAGAACTTTTTTGGGTTAGTCTTCGAATCCCTATGCGACTTTAGCCTCATAATCCCTTTTTGCTTTTCTTGTTCCCTTTCTTATTTCTCTTTAATATATAGATTTCTTAACTGCCCATCCCCTCTTTTGATACGCCTATATATGCCTCTCTTTTGACCAATGAAATGTTTTAATCTATTGTTTATCCATTTCCTTCGCAGTAATCTAGTTCGTACCTCTCCTTCTACAGTTGATGCCTCAGGAGTCTACTTTATTTCCTGTTCCTCTTGTCCTCTTCAGTATTTTGGAGAAACTGGCCGTTCTCTTTCTTACAGACTTAAAGAACACAAAAAAAGTGTTAGACTTGCCGACACCAATAATCCCCTTTTCTGTCAGTCATCCTCTGCAAAAAAACTGCCTACCCTTCTTCTAGCCTTCACAGACGGCGTTTTGTTGATGCATCTCTTATACACAACTTTCTTAATATGAATCTAAGTCCTGGCGTTGTCTTTGTAGATGCTTATCTTTCTCATTACATAGTCAAATGCTCCAAACTTCACAACACTCGTGACGATCTGATCTTTTCTTCCTCTCCCTGTCTACACTCCTTTCTGATTTGTTTCCTTTGTCGTTATGAGCTTCTATGTGCTAGTTAGTTGTGTATTGGTTGTGAAGGTACCTGGTTGTGGGGGTACCTGGTTGTGGAGGTACCTGGTTGTGGGGGTACCTGGTTGTGGAGGTACCTGGTTGTGGAGGTATCTGGTTGTGGGGGTATCTGGTTGTGAAGGTACCTCGATGTGAAGTTACCTGGTTGTAGGGGTACCTGGTTGTAGGGGTACCTGGTTGTGGGGGTACATGGTTGTGAAGGTACCTGGTTGTGGGGGTACCTGGTTGTGGAGGTACCTGGTTGTTAAGGTACCTGGTTGTGGGGGTATCTGGTTGTGAAGGTACCTGGTTGTGGGGGTACTTGGTTGTGGAGGTACCTGGTTTTGAAGGTACATGGTTGTGGGGGTATCTGGTTGTGAAGGTACCGCGTTGTGAAGGTACGTGGATGTAAACGTACCTGGATGTGGGGGTACCTGGTTGTGAAGGTACCGCCTTGTTGAGGTACGTGGTTGTGAAGGTACCTGGTTGGGGGGGTACCTAGTTGTGAAGGTTCCTCGTTGTGAAGGTACCTTATTGTGAAGGTACCTAGTTGTGTGGGTCCCTGATTGTGGAGGAACCTGGTTGTGGGTGTACCTGTTTGTGGAGGTACCTGGTTGTGGAGGTACTTGGTTGAGTAGGTACCTGGATGTAGATGTACCTGCTTGTGAAGGTACCTGATTTTGAAGGTACCTTAGTGTGAATGTATTTTGTTGTGAAGGTACCTGTTTGTGGAGGTAGGTACCTGGTTGGTTAGGTACGTGGGTGTGGAGAGTCAGTCTTTGTCTGAAGTGTACTCACCTATTTGTGGTTGCAGGGGTCGAGTCATAGCTGCTGGCCCCGCCTCTTCACTGATTGCTACTAAGTCATCTCTCTCCCTGCTCCATGAGCTTTATCAAACCTCACTACGTCACTTTCTAGGCTATTCCACTTCCTGACAACTCTATGACTGAAGAAATACTTCCTAACATCCCTTTGACTCATAGTAGTCTTCAACTTCCAACTGTGACCCCTTGTTTCTGTGTCCCCTCTCTGGAACATCTTGTCTCTGTCCACCTTATCTATTCCTCGCAGTATTTTATATGTCGTTATCATGTCTCCCCTAACCCTCCTGTCCTCTAGTGTCGTCAGCCCGATTTCCCTTAACCTTTCTTCGTAGGACAATCCCCTTAGCTCTGGGACAAGTCTTGTTGCAAACCTCTGCACTTTCTCTAATTTCTTGACGTGCTTGACCAGGTGTGGGTTCCGAACTGGTGCTGCATACTCCAGTATGGGCCTGACGTATACGGTGTACAGAGTCTTGAACGATTCCTTAGTGAGGTATTGGAACGCTATTCTTAGGTTTGCCAGCCGCCCGTATGTTGCAGCAGTTATCTGATTGATGTGTGTGTGTGTGTGTGTGTGTGTGTGTGTGTGTGTGTGTGTGTGTGTGTGTGTGTGTGTGTCTGGCGGCTCAGTCTCTTCTCCCTGCAGTCATATCCTGCGATGTTTTCCGAGTCTTTACCTTAGTCTTGGTCCTTGACTGTTCTAGACTCTTTCGACGACCTTCGTTGAGTAGTTATCGAGTACCTAGCTAAGTCTTCTATGACATGTCCTGACAGATGGGAGTTTGAGTGCGGAAGCTGGCAGGTGACAGCAGGCAGGTGTGGATTGGTGAAATATAAATTCCAATTCTTTTAACCAAATCTGATTACTACTTATCGTAACACGGTCAGTTCCTTGTGCATTTTAAGGTGGAGAGTGATCATCAACTCGCTGAAGAACAAGGTAGAAGCTGTGGGCTCATACCCATTCACTGATGGACACTTGCACCAGGCTCCAGTCTAGTTATTGTCGATGGTATGAGTCAGCACACAGTAGTATGCATGTAACATGTGATCTACATATCTCACAGTGAATAGGCTAGAGTTCCGAGAGGATTTTAGAGGCAGCTTGTACTAACAAATCAATTTATCGATGTGCAAAATTCAGGCTTTTATGCAAACCCTCGTTTGGTTTGTGTGCACTTCCACAGTCTGGGATTATGTGAATTTAAGAGCCTTTTCACAGTAATATTGGTTATTCTTGGACTTTTTTTTTTTACGATCTGGCAGCCATGCTGACAGAGAGTAGTTCGTCTATCTCACAATTAATGGATGGGGGATCGAGTCTTCACCAGTCCTTGTGTTGAATAACCCACATGCGTTTAGCACTTCACAATAATATAAATGTTGACATGTTAAGTATGCTGCTTCCTAGAAGTTTTATTTGTCTATTGATATAAAACTAATGTTAAATGTTCTGTTTTACTGCAGTTATTTCTGCTCTGATTATAACTTGTTATGGTTATAGAGTATATTAAACAAGGGAAGTGTTTTTGGGTATGTCCAAATGAGACAGAACTGTGGAATAAAATCACATCGATATTAAAAGATGACAACACCAAATCGGACTTCATAAAAAACATGACAGCTTTCTATAACAGTTGGGAAAGTAAAAAATCAGGGCCAGATGGTGCTACCGCCCCTGGTACAGATGTTGAAATGATACCTAATATATTAAAGAATGGAGAAATAAATGATGGTGACCTGAAGAGGGACAGTAGCTCTAGTGAAATAAATGATGGGGAAACAAGTGTAGACAAGGACACACACAAAACAGTGTTACAAACTAGCAATACCACGGTAGATAGTAAACAAGGGGATGCCCAGGGAAATACTGAAGATAAATTACCGGAAAAAGTTGAAGACTCCATTGTTATCACCAGTAACGAAGGCAGACACGAGACAGGAACACACCCACCAATGGGGAACACAGTCACAAAAAACCAGGGCAAACGGAAACCAGGCCAATGTGAATACTATGCACTTGGTATCTGCAGGCATGGAAAATCTGGGAAATCAGATGGGTCATGCAATTATGATCACCCCAGAAAATGCCGTGACCATATGAAAACAGGCAAATGCAACCTCCCGTCCTGTAAGTTTTTCCATCCTGAAATGTGCCACACATCAATTCAGGAAAGACAGTGCTATAACTTATATTGCCAGGCATACCACCTAAAGGGTACGAGGCGACACAGACCATCCAGACCATGGGAAAACCCGGGTAGCCACAGCCACTCCGGAGAGAGAGTTTTTTTAGTGCCAGGAAGGAAAAAAAAGCTGGCAGGAAATGAAAGAAATTGTACACCAACTGAAAGCATTTCTGGAGTGGAATCACAATCAGTGGCCTCCACTCCATTACAACAGATATTAGAGCCAGGAAAAAAAAGACCTCCTCCCATACCACCAATACCACCAATCCAACTACATTCATCTTTGCTAATATACAGGGTCTAAAGCCAGCAACAAACAACAAGGTACCTTTTATTCGTGGACTGCTTACAGAGTCAAACGCTATGTTTGCGGCTTTCACAGATACCCACATAAGAGATCACTTGGACAATGAAATATGGATCCCGGGCTACAACCTATACAGGTGTGACAGAGTGAACAGGCAAAAAGGGGGGGTTGGCCTGTATATCACAGTCACTTATATGTTCAGAACTACTAAATGCCTCAAATGATGTAGTTGAAGTATTAGCAATAAAGGTCGAGAATCAAAACCTAGTCATCGTGGTTGTCTACAAGCCCCCGGATGCAACGTCCCAACAATTCCAGGAACAGCTTCTGAAAATTGACCACTGTCTGG
>WNWK01044202.1:0-15193 GCA_009830355.1 Cherax destructor | reverse complement strand
GCGATTCTTGTGGCACTTATCCGTATTGCATCTATGCCTGTGTCACCATTTGTGGTCGTTTCAGACTCCCTTAGTGCTTTACAGGCTATCCATAAAATTGATACACCTCACCCCCTAGTTCTTCGTATCCAACTTTGGTTACGCCGTATCTCTAGCAAGCACAAAGATATTGTTTTTTGTTGGGTCCCTGGTCATGTTGACGTACAGGGCAATGAACAGGCAGACACTGCTGCGCGGTCAGCAGTACATGACCTTCCAGTTTCATACAGAGGTGTTCCGTTCACGGACTATTTTGCGGTCATTGCTACCCACCCATTGGCAACACACCCGTTGGCAACAACGCTGGTCTGACCTGCTAAATAACAAACTTCATTCTATTAAACCGATTATAGGTTTCTGGCCTTCTTGTCACCAATGTCGGGGTTGGGAGACTACACTCTCCCGTCTTCGCATCGGCCACACTCGTCTTATTCACGGGTATCTCATGGAGAGGCTCCCTGCCCCTCTCTGTGAACATTGTCAGGTTCCAGTGTCTGACATATTCTGTTGGACTGCCCACTCTTATCAACGAGCATGCAGAATTTACCTCCAACGGCGTCTTCGCTCTGCGGCCGTTTCTTTACCTTCCCTTGTTGCTGATGGACCCTCCTTTAACCCTGACTCTCGTTGACTTTTTGACAGAAACTGACTTACTATGCAAACTCTGAAGATTATACCTTTAGCACCTCCCTCAGTCCCTTCTACCTCGATCTCTTGCTACCCTCTATCCCTGCACTATCCACTGTCCTGCTGCACTCCATACCCTACTAATCATGCATCTCCGTCTTACAACCCATTCTCCCTGCATCCTGCAATAACCTGCAGCGCTGTATGACCCCTGTGGTTTAGCGCTTCTATTTGATTATAATAATAATAATGAATGCGTAGGTGGCGGCGTGGGTGGTGGTCACTCGCTGGTAAACAATGGCACACTGACACTCAATGTGTTTATGTGCCTAGGCGGCGGGGAGGCCACGCGGACGCGTTTCAGATGACCGGCGATTTTCAAGGAAATGGATGATTTTCAAGTTGATTTTTTGCCCAAAAAGTGGATGATTTTCAAATTCGCCGATTCTCAAGGGAGACGATTTTCAAGGGTCCATTGTACAGTACACTACTGTATAAACATTTAAAAATATACTAAAAATGTTATAAATGATGCAGATGTAACATTAAAACAATATCAAAGATGGTTGACACAAACCCACTACATTTATAGTATGCTTCTTGCTTAGCGACGAATTCATTTAATTCATTTATCGTCGTGGTCTTAATATTAGAACTCCGTCGTTAAGTGAGGAGAGGCTGTACTGAGGTACTTTTCCCTCTTTCATGCATCTATTGAACAAATCCATCAGTCTCCACTTTAGCTTTCTGTCACGTATTAGTATGTCAAAGTCATCAGTACCCTTAAATTTGCTGTAAGTGGCAAATTTTGGCCTAGACAAAAAAAAGAATAGGTCTTATTAACGGGGTTATGAGAAATGGGTTTTGGTAAAGTTGATAACTTTATTATGCACTCTCATACTCATCCTGTGTGCTGTAATCAACACAGTACTCAGGCACATAATGGATCCAGAGTCTGATTAATAAAAACCTCGAGTATCGGCCGTAATCCATTCCAGGAGCTAGGCCTGAACTCGAACTGGCTGAAAGTCGAACTAATATTTCCCATAAGAAATAATGTAAATACAATTAATCCGTTTCCACCCAAAAATATTCACCAAAAATTCATTTTTTTAAAGAATAAATACTATAGTTTTACATGCAGAAAACAATGAGAAATAAATATAAAGCACTAATTTTAATGGATAAATGAACATTTAAATAAGTTTTACCATTACTGAAGAGACTTGTTGGCGTATGAGAGAGGCAGGAGAGTTTGTTTGGAGGCAGGAAAAGATAGCCTTTCAATACGACACCAATATACAGTCTACGGCTTATTTATCTATCACAATTCATCTAATATGACATAATAAACAATATTAATAACATAGAAACATGATATATACTCTAGAATGAATAAAATATGTCATTACGAATGTGAGGACTGGTGGTAGCGTGTTGTTGTTGGGTTTATAAGAGCCACTGACCATAAGCCATACATATACTGCTGGTGGTGGAGGCAGCAGGCCACCACCACTAATTCAAACTGAAACAGTGTACGTAATTTATAAATAAGAAATATTTACACTTTAATTTATAAATAAATATTTACACTTTAATTTATAAATAAGAAATATTTACACTTTATAAATAAGAAATATTTACACTTGCCTTGCAAGAGATGGTGGCAGAGGGCGACATTGTTCTGTGCCCCTATATTCCTTAAACAACAATGTAGGAGTTAAGTTTCATGTCATCATTTTTCTATCGCTTAAGCGCTTAACTTACTTGCTACACTGTTAATGCTACACTTTATCGCTGGCTGGTGATATAGCCTTTATCGACTCATGCTGCTTTAGTATCGTACATATCGTAGAATCAGTTAATCACTGAAGAAGACACGTTCTCCCCTCTCTTCCTCCTCCACTTTGGTACTTTGCTACAATTTCTTTCTTCAATTCTATCGTGTTTGTCACTTTCTTTACCAAAGGGTTGCCACTATGAAGTTTCTTTGGGCCCATGGTGGCGTATTTCACAGTCACAATCAATAAACAAGCACTAAACACAATGAATTTATTGTGATAAACAAAGCTAGACTGGCTCACGGCGCCTGCGCGGGCAGACGGACAGGTCTGGTACCCGGGCCGAAACACGGGGAACGGCCGATAGTCATGCCAAAATTGGGCCAAAAACGAGACCGAGACACGAGTCGGCCGATACTCAGGGTAGCCGATACTTGGGGGTCCACTGTACATTTGAAAATTCATGCTATGGGGAACATTACTATGGATTTGTCCTTTAGAGATGTTAATAAACAGTTTAGTACCTTCAGTTCATTCTTTTTTTCATCAGTTCTTGTGTATTGTCAGGGACAAAATTTACATGTTGGCCGTTTCCCACTGAGACAGGGTGACCCAAAAAGAAAGAAAGAAAAAAACTTTCATCATCATTCAACACTTGAACCATCATTCATACATAATCTCTGTCTTTGCAGAGCCGCTCAGATACAACAGTCCGGCCATAGCCACTTATTAATATGTATTAATTAATTATAAATAATGCTCTTGGTCTATTAATTAAATATAAATAATGATGCTGTACTTGTGCCATATATGTATAACTATTAACTTGCCTTTTGTCTTAGCCATACTGACTATGATGTTATATAGGCAAGCGAGGGTGAAGGTGGAGGAGAGGACAGTTGCCCAAGAGTCAGAAAGGTAATGATCTGGACAGAATTACAGGCTTCAGCACGTCAAGTCACGCAGATTGCTACCTCAGCTTGTGGTGCCACAGCAATCATCAATGTCTTGGTTAGTACTACATTTACCAGTTGTATATAATTATAATGTTACAATGATGTTGTGAGTTCAACATTCTGGATACAGTGTACAAGGTATATGTCTTATCAAGCACTGGCTATCTTTGTTTCTTTTACTCATTGCTTCTTATCCTAATTATTGCTTCACTTAACCATCATGACACTGCTACAAAGCACCTATTACAGAGCTGATGTGCATTCTCATTCAAACCATAAAATAGTGAGGGATAAACAATGTAGACTTTCCTGGCACTAAAACAAACATTTCCTCTGTTCATTAGTCATATCCCCACTTACCTTTCCATTTTGAATTCTTATTCACACTTTTTTTTTCCCCAACACGGCGGCCATCTCCCACCGAGGCAGGGTGATCCAAAAAGAAAGAAAACCCCCAAAAAAGGAAAAAAAAAACTTTCATCATCAACACTTTCACCATCAACAATTTCACCATCACTCATACATAATCACTGAAGGTATGGTACACCAATGCTGATGGAATAACAAATAAGTGGGAGGAGTGGCACGAAAGAGTCAAAGAGGCATCACCTGACATAATAGCTCTCACAGAAACCAAGCTCACAGGTATGATAACAGATGCCATCTTTCCAATGGGATACCAGATCCTGAGGAAAGACAGAGGGAACAGAGGGGGTGGAGGAGTAGCACTGCTGATCAAAAACCGATGGGATTTTGACGAACTGGAGAGAGAAGCAGGGGATTACATAGTAGGAATGCTACAGTCTGGAGGTCCCAAGGTGGTAATTGCAGTGATGTATAACCCACCACAGAACAGCAGGAGGCCAAGGCAAGAGTATGATGAGTGTAACAGAGCGATGATTGACACACTGGCAGAAGTGGCCAGAAGGGCTCATGCGAGCACGGCGAAGCTGCTGATCATGGGTGACTTCAACCATAAGGAAATCGATTGGGAGAACTTAAACCACATGGGGGCCAAGAAACGTGGAGGACTAAGATGCTGGAGGTGGTAGTGGAAAATCTCACGTACCAACACGTAAGGGACACTACCAGAGAGAGAGGAGAGGACGAACCAGCGAGACTGGACCTAGTATTCACCCTGAGTAGTGCAGATATTGAGAACATCACACATGAAAGCCCCCTTGGGGCCAGTGATCATATGGTTCTAAGTTTCGAATACATAGTAGAGTTACAAGTGGAAGGGGAAGCAGGAAGGGCTGCACAAATGAAGCCAAACTACAAGAAAGGTGACTATGTGAGTATGAGGAACTTCCTGCAAGGAGTTCAGTGGGACAGAGAGATGGCAGGGAAGTCCGTAGACGAGATGATGGAATATACGACAACAATTTGCAAGGAAGCTGAGGAGAGGTTTATACCCAAGGGTAACAGGAGAAGCAAAAAAGAAAGGATGAGCCCATGGTTCACCCAAAGGTGCAGGGAAGCCAAAACCAAGTGTGCAAGAGAATGGAAGAGGTACAGAAGGCAAAGAACCCCGGAGAATAAGGAGAGCAGTCGTAGAGCCAGAAATGAATATGCACAGATTAGAAGGGAGGCCCAAAGACAGTACGAGAATGACATAGCAGCGAAAGCCAAATCTGACCCAAAGCTGCTGTACAGCCACATCAGGAGGAGAACAGTCAAGGACCAGGTGATCAGGCTGAGGAAGGTAGGAGGGGAGGTCACAAGAAATGACCGGGAAGTGTGTAAGGAGCTTAACATGAGATTCACAGAGGAGATAGAAGGGCCTCCAGAAAGGAGGAGAGGTAGGGTACACCATCAGGTGCTGGACACAATACACACAACTGAGGAGGAAGTGAAGAGGCTACTAAGCGAGATAGATACCTCAAAGGCGATGGGGCCGGATAACATCTCTCCATGGGTCCTGAGAGAGGGAGCAGAGGAGCTATGTGTACCCCTAACAACAATCTTCAACACATCTATCGAAACAGGGCAACTACCTGAGGTATGGAAGACAGCAAATGTAGTCCCAATTTTTAAAAAAGGAGACAGAAACGTAGCACTAAACTACAGACCAGTGTCACTGACATGTATAGTATGCAAGGTCATGGAGAAGATAGTCAGGAGAAGAGTGGTGGAGCACCTAGAAAGAAATGAGCTTATCAACGACGGCCAACACGGTTTCTGGGACGGGAAATCCTGTGTCACAAACCTACTGGAGTTCTACGACAGGGTGACAGCAATAAGACAAGAGAGAGAGGGGTGGGTATATTTGACACAGTTCCACACAAGAGATTAGTGCAGAAGCTGGAGGACCAGGCAGGGGTAACAGGGAAAGCACTACAATGGATCAGGGAATACCTGTCAGGAAGACAGCAGCGAGTCATGGTACGTGGCGAGGTGTCAGAGTGGGCGCCGGTGACGAGCGGGGTTCCACAGGGGTCAGTCCTGGGACCAGTGCTGTTTCTGGTATTTGTGAACGACATGACGGAAGGAATAGACTCCGAAGTGTCCTTGTTTGCAGATGATGTGAAGTTGATGAGAAGAATTCAATCAGATGAGGACCAGGCAGAACTACAAAGGGATCTGGACAGGCTGCAAGCCTGGTCCAGCAATTGGCTCCTGGAGTTCAACCCCACGAAATGCAAAGTCATGAAGATTGGGGAAGGGCAAAGAAGACCGCAGACGGAGTACAGTCTAGGGGGCCAGAGACTGCAAACCTCAATCAAGGAAAAAGATCTTGGGGTGAGTATAACACCAGGAACATCTCCTGAGGTGTACATCAACCAAATAACTGCTGCAGCATATGGGCGCCTAGCAAACCTAAGAACAGCATTCCGACATCTTAATAAAGAATCGTTCAGAACCCTGTATACTGTGTACGTTATAATAATAATAATAATACTTTATTTAGACATGGTACAATGATACATAGTTGGGTAGACATGATACATAGGTACAGTGGTACCTCGAGTTACGATATTTTTTCGTTCGAGAATGCTGTTCAAGTGCCATTACCAAACGAATTTATCCCCATAAGGAATAATGTAAAATAGACTAGTCCTTTTACACCCCCAAAAATATACTTACAAAAGCATTTAAAAAAATAAACTTACATAAAAGGGTGATTTTGGGGACCATCGTAACTCGAGGTACCACTGTATTAATGAGATGTACATGCCAAAAGCCCCTAATATGCTGTGCATTGTGGGCATTCTTAGGACTATTTATTTGTAGACTACATGGTAAAAAATTATGGTTGATAATTTATAAAATAAGTATAATTGTGTATCTAAGTTATAAAGTTTGAATATAAGTTGAACATATCAATTAATTGTAGTAATGCAACTAATTGAGTGAGATAACAATTTAAAACAATTAATTGCATTCCAGTTACAGTTTACGTGGTCATTATAATGTAAATGTTATAGAAACAGTTAGCTTAGTATGCATTATTCATAACAGGTTTTTACATTTAAGTGATTAATCAGGTTTTTACATTTAAGTGATTATTCTACTTTGTTGGGAATGTTTGATATTGAGCATTTAGGTTTGGGTGAGAAGGAGGTTTTTTAGCATCGTTTTGAATTGGGGTACAGGCAGGGTTTCTTTGGCAATGACAGGTAATGAATTCCAAATTTTCGTGCCTTTTATATGCATTGAGTTTTTACATAGTGTTAGATGGACTCGGGGAACATCGAGGAGTGATCTGTGTCTAGTGTTATGGTCATGTGTCCTGTTAAAATTGGTAAGGAGAAGTTTGAGTGGTGGGTTAATATTTGCATAGAGTGTTCTATGTATGTAATAGGCACAGTAAAAAGTATGAATGTCTTGTATGGTGAGTAAGTTTAGGTTTTTGAATATTGGTGGAGTATGTTGTCTGGAGTGTGAATGTGTTATCATTGCATACTGGAGTATGCAGCACCAGTTTGGAACCCACACCTAGCCAAGCACGTGAAGAAGCTCGAGAAAGTGCAAAGGTTTGCAACAAGACTAGTCCCGGAGCTAAGGGGTATGTCCTACGAGGAGAGGTTAAGGGAAATCGACCTGACGACACTGGAGGACAGGAGAGACAGGGGGGACATGATAACGACATATAAGATACTGAGAGGATTTGACAAAGTGGACAGAGACAGAATGTTCCAGAGATGGGACACAGCAACAAGGGGACACAGTTGGAAGTTGAAGACTCAGATGAATCACAGAGATGTTAGGAAGTATTTCTTCAGTCACAGAGTGGTCGGGAAGTGGAATAGTTTAGGAAGCGATGTAGTGGAGGCAGGCTCAATACATAGCTTTAAGAAGAGGTATGATAAAGCTCATGGAGCAGGGAGAGTGACCCAGTAGCGGCCAGTGAAGAGGCGGGGCCAGGAGCTATGACTCGACCCCTGCAACCACAACTAGGTGAGTACTGTCTTTGCAGAAGTGCTCAGATACGACAGCTTAGACGTCCCTCCAAATTGCCAATACCCCAAACCCCTCCTTTAAAGTGCAGGCATTGTACTTCCCATTTCCAGGACTCAAATCTGGCTAACTGGTTTCCCTGAATCCCCTAACAAAATATTACCCTGCTCACACTCAACAGCTCGTCAGGTCTCAAAAACCATTCGTCTCCATTCACTCCTATCTAACACGTTCACGCATGCTTGCTGGAAGTCCAAGCCCCTTGCCCACAAAACCTCCTTTACCCCCTCCCTCCAACCTTTTCGGAAACGACCCCTACCCCGCCTTCCTTTCCCTACAGATTTATACGCTCTCCAAGTCATGCTACTTTGTTCCATTCTCTCCAAATGAGCAAACCACCTCAACAGCCCCTCTTCAGCCCTCTTGACTAATACTTTTAGTAACTCCACACCTCCTAATTTCCACACTACGAATTCTCTGCATAATATTTACACCACACATTGCCCTTAGACATGATATCTCCACTGCCTCCAGCCGTCTCCTCGCTGCAGCATTTACAACCCATGTTTCACACCCATATAATTGTGTTGGTACCACTATACTCTCGTACATTCCCTTCTTTGCTTCCATGGATGACTTTCAATTTTCTTCTTTTTACACCCCCTTTACCAAATTCATCCACCAACCTCTGCAGCTTCTTCAGAATTCCCTAGCACAGTGTCATCAGCAAAGCAACTGTGACAACTCCCACTTGTATTTGCTTTATCTTTAGCCCAACACCTCTTGCCACACCCGCATTCACTTCTCTTACAACCCCATCTATAATATATTGAATAACCACGGTGACATCACACATCCTTGTCTAAGGCCCATTTTACGGGGGGGCCCCCCCCCCCCCCTACCCCCCCCCCCCCCCCCCCCCCCCCCCCCCCCCCCCCCCCCCCCCCCCCCCCCCCCCCCCCCCCCCCCCCCCCCCCCTTTGCCTTTATACAAGGAACAATACACGCTCTCTGCCAATCCCTAGGTACCTTACCCTCTTTCCATACATTTATTAAATAATAGCACAACCACCCAAAATTATATCCCCACCTGCTTTTTAACATTTCTATCTTTATCCCATCAATCCCAGCTCCCTTTTACTTTTCATTCTACCCACTCCCTCACGAACTTCCTTACACCCACAACTGGTTTCTTCCATTACTTCTAAGATGTTATTCCTTCCTGTCCTACACACGAAATCACAGCTTCTGTTCTCATCAACATTTAACAAATCTCAAAATATTCTCTCCATCTTCCCTGATACTTAACTTCCATTTAATAACTTTCCCTCTCCTATTTAACTGTCAAATCCATTTGTTCTAGGCTTCCTCAACTTATTAATCTCATTCAAAACTTTTTTCTTATTTTCAACAAAATTTGCTGATAACATCTCACCCACTTCTCATCTGCTCTCTTTTACATTGCTTCACCACTCTTTTAACCTCTCTTTTTCTCTCCATATACTCTTCCCTCCTTGCATCACTTCTACTTTGTAAAAACCTCTCATATGCTAACTTTTTCTCCCTTACTACTCTCTTTACATCATCATTCCACCATCGCTCCTCTTCCTCTCCTGCACCCACTCGCCTGTAACCACAAACTTCTGCTGAACACTCTAACACTACATTTTTAAATCTACCCCATACATTTTCGACCCCATTGCCTACACTCTCACTAGCCCATCTATCCTCCAATAGTTGTTTATATCTTACCCTAACTGCCTCCTCTTTTAGTTTATAAACCTTCCCCTCTCTTTTACTTACTGATTCTATTTTCCTTGTATCCCATCTACCTTTTACTCCCACTGTAGCTATAACTAAAAAGTGATCTGATATATCTGTAGCCCTCTATAAACATGTACATCCTGAAGTCTACTCAATAGTCTTTTATCTACCAATACATAGTCCAACAAACTACTGTCATTACGCCCTACATCATATCTTGTATACTTATTTATCCTCTTTTTCTTAAAATATGTATTACCTATAACTAAACCCCTTTCTATACAAAGTTCAATCAAAGGGCTCCCATTATCATTTACACCTGGCACCCCAAACTTACCTACTACACCTCTCTGCATGTTTCTCCCACTTTAGCATTTAGGTCCCCTACCACAATTACTCTCTCATTTGGTTCAAAAGTTCCTATACATTCGCTTAACATCTCCCAAAATCTCTCTCTCTCTCTACACTCCTCTCTTCTCCAGGTGCATACACGCTATTATGACCCACTTTTCGCATCCGACCCTTATTTTAATCCACATAATCCTTGAATTTACACATTTATATTCCCTCTTTTCCTTCCATAACTGATCCTTCAACATTATTGCTACCCTTCCTTAGCTCTAACTCTCTCAGATACTCCTGACTTAATCCCATTTATTTCTCCCCACTGAAACTCGCCTACCCCCTTCAGCTTTGTTTCGCTTAGGGCCAGGACATCCAACTTCTTTTCATTCATAACATCGGCAATCATCTCTTTCTTATCATCCGCACTACATCCACGCACATTCAGACAACCCAATTTTATAAAGTTTTTCTTCTTCTCGTTTTAGTAGATTTGTACAGGAGAAGGGGTTACTAGCCCATTGCTCCCGGCATCTTAGTCGCCTCATACGACACGCATGGCTTACGGAGGAAAGATTCTTTCCACTTCCCCATGGACAATAGAGAAAATAAAAAGAACAAGAGCTATTAAGAAAAGAAGAAAAACCTAGATGTGTGTATGTATATATATGCATGTGTATGCCAGTGTAGTGTGACCTAAAGTGTAAGTAGAAGTAGCTAGATATACCTGTTATCCAGCGTGTTTATGAGACAGAAAAAAGACACCAGCAATCCTACCATCATGTAAAACAGTTTCAGGTTTCTGTTTCACAGTCACCTGGCAGGACGGTAGTACCTCCCTGGGTGGTTGCTGTCTACCAACCTACTACCTACACCAATGTGTAGAATGAAATTTGGGAATGAAATGTGGGAATGAAATTTAAGATTACAGCTAAGGAGAAGACCTAGAAATTTACCATCAGTGTGTCTTGAAATAGGGAAACCATTTATCAATATACAGTGGAACACCGAGTTTCGAACTTAATCCGTTCCAGGAGCTAGTTCTAAAGTCGAAACGTTTGAAAGTCGAAGCAATGTTTCCATAAGAAATAATGGAAATACAATTAATCCGTTCCAGAAACCCAAAAATATTCACAAAAATACATTTTTAAAGAATAACTATAGTTTTACATACAGAAAACAATTATACATATTATAGTTATTAGACAAAAAATACAAACATTTAACCCTTTGGGGGTTGACAGGCCTTCTCGGAAACCTGTTCCCAGGGTTGAAAAATATTCGGAAAAAAAACAAATTATTTTATCATATGAAATGATAGTTTTTTTTTCTCTAAATCTAAATGGCTAAACAAAAAATTTTTGCAATCAATACTTATGGAGATATGGAGGCTTCAAGTTGACCAAACTTGAACCGCTGACAGCAACATCGGTGACTTCCGGTTGGCCGGTAATAGTTTTTTTTTTTTCTACTTTTTTCTTTTATTTTTTAATATTTTATTTTTTCAAGTAACTTTTATGTCCTGTGAGACCAATATAAACCAAATTTTGTATATATACACTCCTTGTATACTACACAATAACTGCTGGCTGACTGGCTGGCTGGGTTGCTGACCAGCTGGCTGGCTGGCTGGCTGGCTGACCAGCTGGCTGGCTGGCTAGCTGACCAGCTGGCTGGCTGGCTAGCTGACCAGCTGGGTGGCTGGCTGGCTGAACAGCTGGCTGGATGGATGGCCAGCCAACTTGCTGGCTTGCTGGCTGACCAGCTAGCCGGCTGGCTTGCTGACCAGTTGGCTGGCTGATCACCTGGCTGGCTAGCTGACCAGCTGGCTGGCTGGCTAGCTGACCAGCTGGCTGGATGGCTGGCTGAACAGCTGGCTGGATGGATGGCCGGCTGGATGGATGGCCAGCTGGCTGGCTGGCAGGATGGCTGACCAGCTGGCTGGCTGGCTGGCTAGCTGACCAGCTGGCTGAACAGCTGGTTGCATGGATGGTCAGTCAGCTGGCTGGCTAGCTGTGTCTCTATCTCACAGGAACACATAAATACAATTATACTTTGTGTAAATTACCTAGGATACACGTGAGAATATAATAATAATAATAATAATAATTATTATTATTATTATTGAAGGAAGGTGTAAGTGCCAGTCTTATCGCTAATCTAATTACAGAAGTGACATTTGAAGAGGGGTGAGGGTCCTCTTATCTTATTTATTATCGCTAAACTAATTACTGTTGACATTTGATGCCTTCGCCTGCCTTCCTCAACCCCTGCCTCCCTCCCTCCCTGCCACTATCCCTGCCTCCCTCCCACTCTCCCTGCCTGCCTCAATGCCAGCCAGCCAGCGGTTAGCCTCGTCTTATCAAGAGAGATGACATTTGACAAATGAGGTTACACTGCCTTCCCTTTATTTATTTTCACTGTTTTATCTGCCTGTCTGTCTTTATGTCTGTCTGTCTCAGAGACAGTCACTATTGAACCAACACTGCCACATCTGAGTCCTGATATATTATTTGCCAGTCTGGATTTTTTGGGCTATCCTAGGTAATTTACACTATGTATTTATCCTCTGTAATTTACACTATGTATTTATCCTCTGTAATTTACACTATGTATTTATCCTCTGTAATTTACACTATGTATTTATCCTCTGTAATTTACACTATGTATTTATCCTAGGTTATTTACACTATGTATTTATGTGTACCTGTGTGACAGAGCCAGCTAGCTAGCCAGCCAGCTGGTCAGCCAGCCGGCCTTCCCCCCCACTGTCTTCCCCACCCACCCCACT
The DNA here is from genome assembly GCA_009830355.1 of Cherax destructor. NCBI lineage: Eukaryota > Metazoa > Arthropoda > Malacostraca > Decapoda > Parastacidae > Cherax > Cherax destructor. Next base: position 2,493 of record WNWK01044202.1, on the reverse strand, counting down.
GTTTTCCCCACCCCCCACCTTCCCCACCTCCCCACTCCCCACTGTCTTCCCCACTCCCCACTGTCTTCCCCACTCCCCCACTGTCTTCCCAACCCACCCCACTGCCTTCCCCACCCACCCCACTGTCTTCCCCACTCATCCTGCTGCTGCCTTTCCCACTCCCCCACTGTCTTCCCCACTCCTCCCACTGTCTTCCCCACCCACCCCACTGTCTTCCCCACTCCCCCCCCTGCCTTCCCTACTACTCACACTGCGGGAGTGAGGTATTCCTTGAGTGAGGTATTCCTTGACGCATGGCTTGGTGACAAAGGTGCACTGAATTACCACTCCCACAATGGAATGCGGGTGAATAGATTTTTTTCCTACTGCGCACACTTACCACATAGACCCATTCTATCACATGCAGGCTTACCAGCTTTCTCCCCCTTGATTTGAAGCCGCTAGAATTTACGCGTACTAGGCTAGAATTTACGCGTACTAGTACGGCACCAACCCCCGCTTGTAAAACGTACTAGTATGGCACTAACCTCGAAAGGGTTAAATACACATTTAAATAAGCACATAACATTTTTACTTACCTTTATTGAAGATTGTTGATGGCATCTGGAACATAGGGAGGGAGGGCTTATTGTTTGGAAAGGGAATCCCCCTCCATAAAGACTTCAGGTAACAAGTCCTTCTCTGGGGTTACTTCCCTTCTTTGTCTTTTAATGCCACTAGGACCAGCTTGAGAGTCACTGGACCCCTGTCTCGAAAAACAACTGTGAAAAGTCCTCTGTTTCTGGTGCCTTTTTAAGATGTCCCAAAAATGGGACAGTGTTTTGTCAATGAACATGTTGCAGATATGGCTTGTTTCAGCTTGCTTAGGGTGGTATTTTTCAGCAAATGCCTGCACCTTGTACCACATTGCACAAATTTCCTTAATCTCTGAAGAAGGCACCTCATCCACTCCCTCTTCCTCCTTCTGTGAAGCAAGTTCTTGAACTCTGGTCTGATGATGTTCCAGTTCCAGCTCTTCCAGCTCTTCAGTGGTTAGCACTTCATTGTGGTCCTCCACCAACTCTTCCACATCCTCGCCTCTCACCTCCAACCCCAGGGACTTGCCCAATGCCACAATACCTTCCACAACAGGCCCAGGGTCGGCAGGGTCAGCCTCAAACCCTTCAAAATCCCTCTTGTTGGACACAATCTGGCCACAATTTTCTTGAAGCAGAGTTCAAAGTCCTGAAGTCACTCCTTCCAAGCCTTACCTATAAGGGCTATGCAGTTGTAGATATTGAAGTGATTCTTCCAGAACTCTCTTAGGGTCAATTCAGTGTCCAAGGTCACTTCAAAGCACTTTTGAAACACTGCTTTTGTGTACAGTTTTTTGAAGTTAGAAATGACCTGCTGGTCCATGGGCTGGAGGAGAGGAGTGGTGATAGGAGGCAAGAACTTCACTTTTATAAAACTGAAGTCATTACACAGTAGGTCTTCCAAGTTTGGAGGATGTGCAGGAGCATTGTCCAGTAACAGGAGGCACTTGGGGTGCAATTTATTTTCCAGGAGGTATTTTCTCACACTGGGGCCAAACTCTTCATGGATCCACTCTTTGAAAATTTGCCTTGTGACCCATGCTTACCACAAGACACAATCTGTTCTTGACAACAGTGTTTCTTGAACACTCTGGGGTTTTCTGAGTGATACACAAGTAAAGGCTTCACTTTAAAATCCCCACTAGCGTTAGAACAGAACAAGAGAGTTAGCCTGTCTTTTATAGGCTTGTGTCCTGGCAGTGCCTTTTCCTCCTGAGTAATGTAGGTCCTGTTGGGCATTTTCTTCCAAGACAGGCCTGTTTCGTCACAACTGAACACTTGTTGGGGTTTCAAATTTTCAGCCTTTATGTAGTCCTGAAACTCCGTTATGAATTTTTCAGCCGCACGTTTGTCTGAACTGGCAGCCTCACCATGCCTTACCACATTGTGTATGCCACTATGCTTCTTAAATCTGTCAAACCAGCCTCTGCTGGCCTTAAAATCACTAACACTACAATTAGCACTGGTTCCAGGTATTTTCTTTACAAGATCGGCATGTAACTGCCTTGCTTTTCACAAATGATTGTCTCCGACACACTATCAACCGCTAACTCTTTATCCTTGATCCACACCAGCAACAATTTCTCAACATTGCAGACTATTTGTGGTCTATTTTTGGTTAGCATATCAACACCTGATAAGAAAGAGATGATTGCCGATGTTATGAATGAAAAGAAGTTGGATGTCCTGGCCCTAAGCGAAACAAAGCTGAAGGGGTAGGCGAGTTTCAGTGGGGAGAAATAAATGGGATTAAGTCAGGAGTATCTGAGAGAGTTAGAGCTAAGGAAGGGGTAGCAATAATGTTGAAGGATCAGTTATGGAAGGAAAAGAGGGAATATAAATGTGTAAATTCAAGGATTATGTGGATTAAAATAAGGGTCGGATGCGAAAAGTGGGTCATAATAAGCGTGTATGCACC
>WNWK01044201.1:10000-15193 GCA_009830355.1 Cherax destructor | reverse complement strand
AAACAACAAACACACTACCATCAGTCCTTCCAGTCCTTACATTTTAATGACATGTTTATTCATTCTAGAGTTTATATCATGTTTCTATGTTATTAATATTGCTTATTATGTCATATTAGATGAATTGTGCTAGATAAATAAGCTGCAGAGTTCATATTGGTGTCGTATTGAAGGGCTATCTTGTCCTGCCTCCAAACAAACTCTCCTTCCTCTCTCATCGCCAACAAGAGTCTTCAGTAAAGGTAAAACTGATTCAAATGTTCATTTATCCATTAAAATTAGTGCTTTATATTTATTTCTCATTGTTTTCTGTATGTAAAACTATAGTATTTATTCTTTAAAAAAAATGAATTTTTGGTGAAAATTTTTGGTTGGAAACGGATTAATTGTATTTACATTATTTCTCATGGGAAATAAGGTTTAATTCTGAAAGTTTTGTGTTGAGAAATAGCTCCTGGAACGGATTAATTTTGTTAGTCGAGGACCACTGTATATAAAACAATAATATCACACTTACCTTATTGAAGACTCTTCTTGGTGTATGGAAGATGGGAGGAGGGGAGAGGATGAAGTTAAACTATTGTTTGGAAGGGAAATCCCCTTCCATAAAGACTTCAGGTACTACCAAGTCCTTATCTGAGGTTACTTCCCTTCTTTGTTTTTAACTCTTTGACTGTCGAAACCCCTAATCCTGGGGTGTCTCCTGTTGTCGTAAAATTTTCGAAAAAATAAATTATTTTTTCTTATGAAATGATAGAGAATCTTTCCTGATGGTAATGACACGAAATATGAAATTTGATGGAAAACTTAGGAATTACGCTCTCGCGAGTTAGTGATCTCAGCGATATATACGCATCGGCAATTTTGCCGACTTTGAGCCTATTTTCGGCCAATTCCTTTTTTCCAGTAAAAAAACTCTGTTATTTCTTTAGAACTCCATTTGTTCTATCGATTGAGTACAAGAACCCACCAATTTACCGATTTAAACTACTCAATAATGTGGTCAGAAATTGCCAATATGACCAATTTCATGCAAAATAAAAAGTTGTCAATTTCAAAATAGGGTCCAGAATAAACAATGGAGACATTCCTGGCACTAAAATAAGATGTTATCTGTTCATTAGTCACGTCTTTAGGCCCCTTTATATTACTCTTGCTTTCTATTTTGATTTTTTATTCACACAAAAATAGAAGATTTACCGTTATGCAGACTATTGCATTATTGTAAAATGATATAAATAATAACATGCACTTGTGAAAGAATATTAGACTCTCCAGTTGATGTGTATTGGACGCGTTGCATGATTTGTTTACTCTTGAACATTGGCAAAATCAAACATTTCCCTAATTTGAGCTCAATTTCAAGGTTGTTTTCATTCTATCCAATGAGACCACAAAAGAGAATACAACCATAAATACTATACGAAAATACACCTCAAAGTCGGCATTTTGATACAGAAATTCGGTCGGAGTTTTTTTTCTCATTATGCACTGGTTGCTTCAGGATTTTTTTATACAGCATGCACTGACCACACAGACCCATTCTCTCATATGTGGGCCTACACGCTTTCTTCCACTTGATTTGAAGCCGTTAGAATTTTTGAGTATACGTATATACGTCCGAAACAGTGGCCCGTAAGACATATATACGACCAAAACAGTCAAAGGGTTAATGCCACTAGGACTTGCTTGAAAGTCACTGGACCCCTGTCGCTCAGAAAATTGTTCCAGAGAGCTCTGTTTCTGGCGTTTTTTTTTTAAATTTGCCTAAAATGGGACAAGACATTGTCATTGTACATGTTGCTGACCCGGCTTGCAACAGCTTTGTCAGGGTGATGTTCCTCCACAAATCTTTCCATCCTACTGCACATTGCACAAATCTCTTTAATCTCTGAAGAAGGCACCTTCTTCCCTCTCTCTTCCTCCTCTTCTGAAGAAATTTCCTGAGCTGTGCTCTGTTGCTGTTGCAGATGAAGGTCTTGCAGCTCTTCAGTGGTTAGCTCTTCATTGTGGTCCTCCACATCCTGGCCACTCACATCCAACCCCATGGAATTCCCCAAAGCCACAATAGATTCCACAACTGGCATAGGGTTGTCAGTGTTAGCCTCAAACCCTTCAAAATCCTTCTCTTGGACACAGTCTGGCCACAATTTTCTCCAAGCAGGGTTCATCGTCTAAAGTCACTCCCTGCCAAGCCTTATCTGTAAGGCTTTTGTAATGGAGGATATTGAAGTGATCTTTCCAGAACTCTCTTAGGGTTAATTCAGTGTCTGAGATCACATCAAAGCACCTTTGAAACATTGCTTTGGTGTAGAGTTTTTTGAAGTTTGAAATTATCTGCTGATCCATGGGCTGGATGAGAGGAGTGGTATTAGGAGGCAAGAACTTCACTGTGATGAAACTAAACTACTCCACCATTTGGTCATCCAAGTCTGGAGGATGAGCAGGAGCATTGTCCATTACCAGGAGGCACTTGAGTGGCAATTTCTTTTCCAGGAGGTATTTTTTCACACTGGGGTCAAACACTTCATTGAACCAATCAAGGAAAATTTCCCTCGTGGCCCATGCCTTACTGTTAGCTTTCCATATCACACACAAATTTGTCTTGGCAACACTGTTTTCTTGAACACTCTGGGATTTCAGAGTGATACACCAGTAAAGACTTCACTTTGAAATCCCTACTAGCATTATCACAGAACATGAGAGTTACCCTGTGTTTCATAAGCTTGTGTCCTGCCAGTGCCTTTTCCTTCTGCTTGATGTAGGTCCTCTTTGGCATTTTCTTCAAAAGAGACCTGTTTCGTCACATTGAACACTTGTCGGGAGGAATTCTTCAGCCTCTACGTACCCTTGAATTCCTGTACGAATTTTTCAGCCCCACATTTGTCTGAGCTGGCAGCCTCGCCATGCCTTACCACACTGTGTATGCCACTACCCTTCTTAAATCTCTCAAACCAGCCTTTGCTGGCCTAAATTCACTAACATCAGCACTCGTTGCAGGCATTTTCTGCCTTGCCTTTTCACAAATTATCGACTGCATAACACTATCTCCTACTAACTGTTTTTGGTTGATCCACACCAACAACAAATTCTCAACATCTTCGAGTATTTGCGATTTCTCTCATGTGAGCATATTTACCTTTTCGCAACAACAGCTTCCTTGATTTCCTTTTTCTTCGCCATGATGGGAGCGATGGTTGTATGGGGCCTCCCATACATCATGGCAAGATGGGGCACACACACTCCATTTTCATATTTTGCAATGATTTCTTTCTTCAGTTCTATCGTGTTTCTCACCTTCTTTACCAAAGGGCTGGCACTAGCAGCTTTCTTTGGGCCCATGGTAGCTTATTTAGCAGTTGCAAGCACAAAAAATAATGGAATATTACGAAATGTATCGTATGAACACGTGGGGTGTGGTCACTCACTCAGACACAATGGTACACTGACATTGATTAGCCTTTGTGTGCGCATTGACGCTGGGAGGCCGCATGAACGCGCTCCGGATGACTGACGATTGGTGAGGCAAATGGCGATTCGCGAGGCAGTATTTTGACGAAAAAACGTTATGATTGGCGAAATTTATGAAGAACGAGGCTTACGATATTCGAGGGTCCACTGTATACTCCAGCATGTCTAAAACATAGCTGGGACCTATAAATTCTTTATATATATTCCTAGACAATAGTAAATAACCAAGGCAGGTGTAAATGTTCACCTGTCAGTGTGTTCATGACTACAGTGGTACCCCTAGTTTCGTACTTAATTCATTCCAGAAGGCTGTTCGAGTGCCATAACCGAACGAGTTTGTTCCCATAAGGAATAATGTAAATTAGATTAGTTCATTTCAGACCCCCAAAAATACACTTACAAAAGCATTTACAACAATACACTTACATAATTGTTCGAGTTGGGAGCTGTATGAAACTCGGTGTACCACTGTATTTGAGTACAATTTCAGTACCTAATATTAGTGTCTGAACAAAGATTGGCTATGAAATCACAAGAACTACTATAAATTGTAATTATCAGAACATAAAAATTATGTAAAATAATATAAAAATGAGAAGAAAAGGTATATTGGCAGCACTTCTGCAAGTGGCAGGACTCGATGTTGCATGTTACATAGAGAGGCGGAAGGCAGTGTTTACATCAGGACAAACACACACTAACCAATTTTCTTTTTGATTGGCTGTTATCACTAATCTTCTTAGGCCTCATGGTGACTTGTACAAATAATATAAAAAAAACACCCAAAAATGCGAAGAAACATGCAATAGTTTACAGTGAAGTCCAGCAGAGTTTTGGACCGAGTGACAGCTGCAGGGAGACTGATGCACATGTTCTGGCAGGTCGTGTTAATTTGGTCGAGTGCCGAACAAATGGTCAACTACCAAGTGATTTGTTTACCGAGCAAAGCGTCCGAGTGCCGAATTGTTCGAGTACGGAGCTGTTCGAGTAACGAGGTTCCACTGTAATTGTTTACATCTGTTGGGTCACCACCTTTGTGTATTGGTGTAACCCTTGCTATTTTGAGTGATGCTGGCAAAGTGTTGGTTTCTAGTGATTTGTTAACCCTTAAACGGTCCAAACGTATATATACATTAGTACTGCTACTGCCCCAAACGTATACAGTAGAACGTCATTTAGCACGATAGTTACGTTCCTGAAAAAGTCGTGTTAGATAATTTCGTGTGAACTAATGGGAAAAATAGGGTTACGTTCCTGGGAGTCCCAAAAAACCAAACAAGATTTTTTTAGACCAACAGATCTTACAAAAATAAAAGTGAATATGTAATTGTAGTTCATTATCGTGATGTATTATGTTGTTTTTACTGCTTAAGACTACAAATATAATAGAAATTATAGTATTTACCTTAAATTGTGGGTGCTGGTGTTTGTGGATGATTGTGAAGAGAGTGGAGAGTTATGCTGTGGCCCTACTGGGCTGAGGTGGATAGTAGAAGTTCTTGAACTGAAGTCAATGGTTGAACCGAGTGTCTAACTTTAAGTCAATCAAGTCAGTCAAGTCATTCAGTAAGTCGGTCAAGTCATTCAGTAAGTCAGTCAAGTCATTCAGTAAATCAGTCAAGTCATTCAGTAAATCAGTCAAGTCATTCAGTAAGTCAGTCAAGTCATTCAGTAAGTCAGTCAAGTCATTCAGTAAGTCAGTCAAGTCATTCAGTAAGTCAG
>WNWK01044201.1:0-7500 GCA_009830355.1 Cherax destructor | reverse complement strand
TTTATTATTATTTTTATTATTTTTATTATTATTTTTATTATTATTATTATTATTATGCACTATCATTATTATTATTTTATTATTATTATTATTATTATTATTCACTATCATTATTATTATTTTTATGCACTATCATTATTATTATTATTATTTGAGTACAATTTCAGTACCTAATATTAATGTCAGAACAAAGATTGGCTATGAAATCACAAGAACTACTATAAATTGTAATTATCAGAACATAAAAATTATATAAAAAATTATAAAAAAAAAAGAGAAAAAAGGTATATCAGCAACAATTCTGCAGGCTGCAGGACTCCTGCTGCTGTCAGGTGAGCATCCAGTGCCAACTTCTCTGCCTCATATCTCGGTAACTACTCACCCTAATTGTTTTTTTTATCCAATAACACTTAAAAAATATGTTCTTTATTTCTATAAAAAAATATATATATTTTTTTTGTTTCAAAATATTCGGGGCACTGGGCGTGAGAACGTATATATACATTTGGACCATTTAAGGGTTAAAGAGTAATGCAGTGGTGGGTGAAAGGATTTCAGCTGCTCGTTTGTACAGTAGTTGTGGCACTTGGGGTACATTTCCTGATTTGTTTTTTTAGAGAGTTAATAATCATAGTAACCTCAGTGGGCTCTGTTGGTGCAAGATAGAGAAATGTTTGGAAGTTTCCATCTAGAAAATCATTAGCTCGGGCATTGGTAATTGAAATTTTACTGGCGAGATTTGATTCTGTTTGAGAAGAAGTCATTTATTTTGTTAGCTGTATCAATAGGCTGGAGTTTCGGTTCGTTTTGTTAAGTTAGTATAATATTACTAGTTCTGTTCGGTTTGTGGTGCCCAGGATCTGAGTGTGTCTTCCAGGTCTTTTTAATATTTCCTCTCGTTTCAGTGAATCTATTAGAATAGTATACATAGTTGCTTGGACTTTCTGATTAATTTGGTGAGGACTGATGTATAGTGTTTGATAAATTCTTTAGTTATTAAGCCCTTTCTATATTGTTTTCATGTTGATGTTTTATATTGATGGATCTTAGGATGCTGTTAGTAAGCCATGGGCAACTTACTCTTTTATTAGTCCTCTGTTTAGTTTTTATGGGGCAATGTTTGTTACATAATCTATATATTTTGTTTAGAAATATGTCTACCCATTCATTAATACCAACAGCATTGGAAAATTCTGTAGGCTAGTCAGTTGACCTTAGTTTTGCAGTGAAGTTACTAGTTAATAACTGTATGGTCAAGAGAGCACTTTATTCTATACTCAGTTTCAACTTGCCCTAAATTGTTAATAAACATGTTTTATACAACACTGTATTAAAAGCATTGTTATATGTTTATTCTTACATTAATATATTGTTTGTAGCTGTTACGACGGTCTCCAAGGAAGCAGTGTAATTTTAGAATTTCTCCCAAGAAAGAAAATTTTGGAGCAACAAATAAGCTAGATGTTCGGAGCTCCCCTAAGAAACTACACCGAAATGTTGTACCTCAGGTGAGTGTTGCAGTAATATGTTATGATGAGTATGTGAGGGGTTGTGCAGCAGAAAACGGTAAGCGTCAGATTCAAACAATGGAAAAAACACAGGCATTGTGGAGATGGCAGCTATGAAGCCTTTGTTACCATACTTAGTCATGTACTTTTGAGCCTGTCTTACAGCTATAGAAAACAGACTAAACATTAAGGAATCAATTTGTTCACTATCCCAGATTTTGGCTAAGGTCTAGCTTATTATCTTCTGCCATGTAATGTCTCTTATCTCCTTTGATCACAGGACATATACAGTATGGCCCCACTTATATGGCAGGTTAGGTTCCAGGCTACTGCCGGAACCGGAAAGCAGAATGCCATTTTTTCCACTTATAAATGCATATAAATGCTAGATAACAAGTTACACTAACATATATTAAGTTAGCAATATAATTAGGCATTAAAAACAATAAAAAGTAAAATACACACACAGTACACTCATTACTTACTTTAAAATACAGTGGTACCCCGAGTTTCGGCCACCTCCCAACTCAAACAATTATGTAAGTGTAGTATTGTAAGTGCTTTTGTAAGTGTATTTTTGGGGGTCTGAAATGGGCTAATCTAATTTACATTATTCCTTATGGGAACAAATTCATTCGCTAACGGCACTTGAACAGCCTTCTGGATTGAATTGTGGCCGAAACTCAGGGTTCCACTGTACAGTGGTACCTCGAGTTACGATATTTTTTCGTTCGAGAATGCTGTTCAAGTGCCATTACCAAACGAATTTATCCTCATAAGGAATAATGTAAAATAGACTAGTCCTTTTACACCCCCAAAAATATACTTACAAAAGCATTTAAAAAAATAAACTTACATAAAAGGGCGATTTTGGGGACCATCGTAACTCGAGGTACCACTGTATTTGTAGTCTTAATGTAGGGTGAGAGGTGAGTAGTATTTATTGTAAGAGGTCAGGTGTGGTAGGTATGGCCATCCCATCCGCACGTAATATACATTGAAAATGCCCTAGTGTGATAAAATGCATATACAGTACACTCATTACTTCTTCTTTCTTTCAACACGTCGGCCGTTTCCCACCGAAGCGGGGTGGCCCAAAATGAAAAACGAAAGTTTCCCATTTTACATTTAGTAATATATACAGGAGAAGGGGTTACTAGCCCCTTGACACTGATTACTTACCTTAAAGTATTTGTAGTCTTAAGCGGTGTCTGTGTGGACCCCGCTAGCAGAGTGAGACCTATGGTCTAGGGGTGGGGGTGTTATGCAGGTTTCTGCATGACATTTAAATAGTATACGTAATATATGTATAGCTATTGGAGAAGTGTGCCATAAATTTCATGTAATTAGAAAAAACAGTAATAATAATGTATAACCTTTAGATAAATGTAAATGATAATTTTAGAAATATGCTGTGCTTTTGGTGAATACTGTAAAGTAAGTTTAAGCTGTGAAATAAGGAAATCCAGCTAGGGATTTATTTTCCAAATGTTTGTGGTGAGGGTGGTGGCGTCGCTTGGGGGTACACATGTGGCAGCATAGTGAGCGAGACGCAGCGTGGTTTCAGCTAAGTTTGTGATGTTGTATTCCCTTTTTGTGTAGCTAACTCAAGCCATAGGCACTTTTATGGTGTACCAGTACACACCCTGGGCTCGGACATGGTCGGGGCCCGGAAGGACGAGTGTGAACTGAAGAAATAGGAGGAGATGTGTTCTGGAGGAGGGTAGCGGTGGCTGGGCCGACCCCATAGGGAACTGTTTTGTTTTTGAAGTGACAACCCGGCCGCCCTCTCCGTCCTGTACTGTTATTGAGGGGGTTTGGCTAATTGATATGTGAAGAGGTGTGTTTGGACTGTAAATAGTTTTAATATAAGTAAATAAATTTATATTTTCTTACCTAGGAATTTTTGGTGTGACCCTTCTGATACCCCTATTTGTTTACACATTTTCTTTGGTATTGAACTAGAGAAAACGTTATTTTTTCCGATACTCCTACAAGATGACTGGAAAAATATCTCACATTTGTTAATTTATTCTTCTGTGGGGTGTATTTATCATGCTTATATGTTATGTAGCGTGTTTATTATATAATTTTGAAAAAAATATAGATTAATGAAAATGTCTTTATTAACGTAATGTACAACATTTAATGCACTTCAGCGATTATTATTGAGTATTATTATTACAGGTACAACATCGATTTTCCGGAACCTTTGGTTCCAATGCCTTTTCGGATTACCGATTTTTCCGCCTTTAGAGAGCACAGTACAGTGGACCCCCGCTATTCGAACGGCTCGGCAGTCGAACAAATCGTCATTAGTACAAAAAATTCGAAATCGTCATGCGAACAAATTATCGCGAGTCGAACGAATACGTTCGTGACCTGTCGGCCCAGGCGCTTGGGTGCCTCACAGCGCAGGCGTGGAGAGCCAGTCCCGCGTTGTTTACACTCGAGAGAACAATACCCTGCACGCTTCCACAGACATTTCACACTTAATTATAATTTTTTGGAGTTTGTTCATTACGTGCGACTGTGAAATAAGCTACCATGGGTCCCAAGAAAGTTCCTAGTGGTACCCCTGGGCTGATAAAAGTGAGAAACACCGTAGAAATGAAGAAGGAAATAATACAAAAATACGAGATGGTGTGCGATTGTGTGATCTTGCCAGGATATATGGCAAAACAGGTCAACTATCGCTTCTATCCTGCTTAAGAAGGAAGAAATTAAGCAAGCTGATGTTGCAAGGTGTTACTGTGCGAGCCAAAAACAGACCACAAATAATCGAAGAGATTGAGAAGTTGTTGCTGGTGTGGCTCAAGGATAAAGAGTTAGCGGGTGATAGTGTGTCTGAGTCAATTATTTGTGAAAAGGCAAGGAACTTGCATGCCGATCTTTTAAAGAAAATGCCTGCAACCAGTGCTGATTGTAATGGTAGTGAATTTAAAGCCAGCAAAGGCTGGTTTGAGAGATTTAAACATCGTAGTGGCATACATAATGTGGTAAGGCATGGTGAGGCTGCCAGTTCAGACAAACATGCAGCTGAAAAATTCATAAAGGAGTTTCAGGACTACATAAAGACTGAAAATTGAAACCTGAACAAGTGTTCAATTGTGACAAACAGGCCTGTTTTGGAAGAAAATGCCCAACAGGACCTACATTACTCAGGAAGAAAAGGCACTGCCAGGACACAAGCCTATGAAAGACAGGCTAACTCTCTTGATGTGTAGTAATGCTAGTGGGGATTTTAAATTAAAGCCTTTACTAGTGTATCACTCAGAAAATCCCAGAGTGTTCAAGAGACACAATGTCATTAAAGTAGATTGTGTGTCTTGTGGAGAGCTAGTCAGAATGCATGGGTCACAAAGCACCTTTTCAGTGACTGGATCCATGAAGTGTTTGGCCCCAGTGTGAGAAAATACCTACAGGAAAAGGGTTTGGACAAAAAGTGCCTCCTGTTGCTGGACAATGCTCCTTCCCATCCTCAAAACATGGAAGACCTACTGTGTGAAGACTTCAAATTCATAAAACTGAAGTTCTTGCCTCCCAACACCACTCCTCTCCTCCAGCCCATGGACCAGCAGGTCATCTGTAACTTCAAAACTCTACACAAAAGCAGTGTTTGAAAAGTGCTTTGAAATGACCTCGGACAGTGAATTGACCCTTAGAGAGTTCTGGAAGAATCATTTCAATATCTACAGCTGCATAGGCCTTATAGGCAAGGCTTGGGAGGGAGTGACTTCAAGGACTTTGAACTCTGCTTGGAGACCATTGTGGCCAGGTTGTGTCCAACAGAGGGATTTTGAAGGGTTTGAGGCTGACCCTGACCCTGCCGACCCTGTGCCTGTTGTGGACTGTATTGTGGAATTGGGCAAGTCCATGGGGTTGGAGGTGAGTGGCGATGATGTGGAAGAGTTAGTGCAGGGCCACAGGGTAGAGCTAACAACTCAAGAGCTGCAAGAGCTGGAAATAGAAGAGCATCAGACCAGATTTGAGGCTATTGATTCACGGGAGAAGGAGGAGGAAGAGGGGCTGAAGAAGGTGCCTTCTTCAGAGATTAAGGAGATGTGTACAATGTGGAATAGATTGCAAAGTTTTGTTGAAAAATACCACCCTGAACAAGCTCAAACAAGCCATAACAGCAGCATGTTCAGTGACCAAACAATGTCCTTCTTCAGGAACATGTTGAAAAGGCGCCAGAAACAGAGGACTGTGGACAGTTATTTTGTTAAAGTGTCCAGTGACTCCCAAGCTGGCCCTAGTGGGATTAAAAGACAAAGAAAAGAAGTAACCCCAGATAGGGCTTTGGTACCTGAAGTCCTTCTGGAAGGGATTCCCTTCCAAACACTAACCCTCCCTCCCTCACTCCTCCTCCCTCTCTTCCATATGCCATCAACAATCTTCAATAATGGTAAGTAAATAGACTTGCATTTATTTACTAATACTTTTAGTAGTACAGCACTGTAGTATTTAATGTTTTTGTCTATGTAGAAGCTTAATTTTATTAAAATATAATATTTTTATATATTTTGGATTTCTGGAACGGATTAATTGTATTTCCATTATTTCTTATGGGAAAAATTAAATCGCCTTTCGAACATTTCACGTTAAGAACAAGCTCCTGGAACGGATTAAATTCGAATGGCGAGGGTCCACTTTATTCCTTAGTCTTGGGGTTAGATAAGTGACGTACAGTTTGGTGGTAAATACACTGCCACACAAATTTCAAGTTCCTGCTCGTAAATTGATTATAAGAGGTTCCGGACCATCAGTGTCCAGAAAATCGATGTTGTACTTGTATTATGATTATTAGCATGGTGTCTTCAAGACTAATAAGACACTTAGTGATTTTAATGTGTAACTTCATGTCAGCACAGTGTGTAAGTTTATTTAGGTACAGGTACACATAAGTATAATTATCATAGTACAGCCTCTCCTCACTTAGCGACGTACTCGTTTACAGACGACTCGGATTTACGACGGGCTGTCTGACCAGTATGCATACCAAAATAATGTATGTTAGAGCTGATTTCCTCTATTCTGTTTATTACAATATTCAGTACACTACTGTATAAACATTTAAAAATATACCAGAAATGTTATAAATTGTTCAAGGGTGACATTAAAACAATATCAAAGATGTTGACACAAACCCGCTACTATTATAGTATGCTCCTCACTTAGCGACGAATTCATTTACCTACGTGGTCTTAGGAATGGAACTCCATTGTTAAGTGAGGAAAGGCTGTGTATATAAAATATGAAATAACTTTATAACACGAACCAATACCATCAAATTATCAAAAACAGACGAACCCCTACTCTCACCAACTGAGACAGCAAACAGAACGCGAGTCAACATATATCTACATTTGGATAGTTTAAGGGTTAAACCCGTGTTATTCAAGGGTCAACTGTAATCACTAAATATTCACTGTCACCCCTGTAACTCGTATTAATCAATAACTAATTATTCACCGTCACCCTGTAACTTGTACTGTAATTTCAGAGTGGTGTGGATGGGAAGGAGAGATCACATGGTCTCGTGTGGTGTCTGTGCTGTCATTTCCTCTCACCAACCCTTCAGCTATGTTGAATCTAGCTGCACACACCCAGGCACACGTTTACGCACACAGGCATGCGCGTACACACAGGCACGCGAGTACATACACAGCTCAATAAACATGCAGGTATGCATGAGCACGTGCGCACAGGCAATTGAAAGTTAAAGGTAGAATCACTTAATGTTTTCTTCTCCACCATAGGAAAGAATCTAGCGAGTAAAATCCCAAGCTCGAACACTCGTCCAACAGACTACCTCACCAACACCTACCCAGATACACTATTCCTAGCTCCTACCAACTCACTTGAAGTCTCGCTCATAATCAACACCCTTAAAAACAAAGCAGGAGACATAAACAGCTTACCACCCTTTATGTACAAAAAGCTTCACACGTACTGTCGCCAATTATAGCAGCATTATTCAATAAATCCA
>WNWK01044200.1:0-15194 GCA_009830355.1 Cherax destructor | reverse complement strand
TGGGGGGAGGTTTGTTGAGGTTCCTCCTTGTTGTTAGAGAGCCTGGGGGGGTTTAAAGTAGGCGTTTTGGGGATAGAGTGGGGGAGGGGGGTGCAGGGTGCAGGTATTTATCCTATGTATAATTGGAAGTTAACGTGGCGTTGGATGAAGAAGTTGCGAATACCACCAAGAGGGGTGAAACGGTTATAGGTTTTTATTGGGCATTTAGCGATGCGTGCGCAGTTGTTTAGAATGGGCATTAGGGATGGGTTGTATGGTCATGTGGGGTCCTGGACACGGCGTATCATACTCTGTATTTCTGTGATACGTTGATACGTTGGGGGGGGTCAGAGTGGTTTGTGGGGTATTAAGGAGGGTGGGAGCGGGGGCGATGACCCTGAGGGCTTTGTGTTTGGACGTGGGGGCTTTTCCAGAGGACGTTGGTAGGGCGGTAGTTTACTTGGTGTCAGTACATACATATTTTGTGGGTAATGCGGGAGGCTCCCGGAGCACAGCGTATCAGAGCGTTGGCAGCAGGTATATATAGGTATATATATGGGGCTCTGGTGGTCTGGTGGCTAAAGCTCTCGCTTCACACGGCGAGGGCCTGGGTTCGATTCCCAGCCAGGGCAGAAACATTGGGCGTGTTTCTTTACACCTGTTGTCTATGTTCCCCATCAGTAAAATGGGTACCTGGGTGTTAGTCGACTGGTGTGAGTCGCATCCTGGGACACTGACCTAATCTGCCCGAAATGCTCAGCATAACAAGGGACTTTCTATATAGTAGTATGTCACTGATGTCAGCTAGGACTGTATACCTTGTACATGTACTTGTAGTAAATAAAGATATTATTATTATTAAGTGTAGAAATCAGGTTATATATCGGGGACATGGTGTAAAGCTTTTTTCGGGGTTATAGGGAATTGACTATGGTATTCTGTTGGGGAGTGAAGGGAGGGGGATGTACCTCATTAAAGGGCTGGTCGAAGGAAAAAAAAAAAGGGGGAGTAGGTCAGGTGTCTGGACATGGGGGATACGGAGGGTGACATGGCTAGGGTTATGTGCATTCTCTCCGGTGTCACCTGATAGGGCGTCAACACGTGTCGTCCAGCAGACAGTGGTAGGAGGTCAGGTGGACATATATTGTATTGTGTGGTGATGCAAGTTTTGCAATCACATGAACTTATGCGACTTAGAACGATGATTATGTTGTACTTTTGTTGGTCGCACGTAATTACTGGCTTAATGGTTATAGGTTGGAGTATTAGGGAAGACAGGTGTTTATGGTGAGGTTGTGTGTTTTAGTACTCAAGTGAGTGTTTTGTGCTATTTTAGCCTCAGCGTGAATTGGCGTGAATGTGCGTGTCTCAGTCCATAGGACGACAGGTTACAGGTGTGCCATAACATGTTTAATTTGTTGATTGTATACGGTGTAGGGTAAAGCATCACGACATTTACATTGTTAGTTGGGTTTTCTAATTAGGTTGATGGTGAAAGCTGTGAACCATATGTCGTTTGTCTTCATTGTGATTAAGATCGTTAGCATTTATGAAGTCCTTGATGTGGTATTAACATGGTTTGACGCCATAGTATAATTATATATACAAAACATGAACGATGTTATTTTTGTAAGGTTGATGTAACTATGCCACAAGTATTGTATTGTTTTGAGTTATTATGTAGGTAGCTGTGTTCAGTGTTTCTGTACATATTGTCCAATGTGTTCATATTTCTGTAGGGTAAGTGTCCGCATCATGGCACTTACATGTTTAGGTGGTTTCTTTTCTGTTTAGTTTGAGGACATCCTTAGGTTATGTTCATACATTAGTCTCAAGATAATTATATTGTTTTGAATTATGAGGTACTTGGTGTTGTACCGTCATGTTATTTTTGTATTATTACTGTTTTGATTAATAAAAAAAAAAATACTCTTATCTACTGAACTTTTCCCTCACATGCACGAAGAAGTCTACTGTGTAGGTGAAATGTTTCATCAATAAAGACACCCAACTATTGCACGTGCTTCTTAATCTTCGACTTTCCTCTGTTGTGTATTAATTCCTTACGGTGCCACAGTATCCTTCAAAAATCATTGTTTAAGATCAAATCTTCACAGTCTTTCTGAATACAGATCATTGCTTGTTTTTATTTTTGTTTGTACCAGAAAAACTCAGCATTCACAGTGGGAAGAAACAAATATATCCTCCCATGCTCAACCTATCCTCCCACCATGCTCAACCTATCCTTCCCACATGCTCAACCTATCCTCCCCACCATGCTCAACCTATCCTCCCACTATGTAGTATCCTCCCTTCATGCTCAACCTATCCTTCACACTATGTTCAAGTCAAACCTCCCTTCTGAATCAACCTATTTTTCTCCTACCAGCTCAACCATTCACCCTGAACAAAATATCCTCCCCACCATGCTCAACCTATCCTCCCCACCATGCTCAACCTATCCTTCCCACCATGCTCAACCTATCCTCCCCCCCATGCTCAACCTATCCTCCCCACCATGTTCAACCCTATCCTCCCCTTCATGCTCAACCTATCCTCCCCACTATGTTCAACGTATCCTCCCCTTCATGCTCAACATCCTCCCCACCATGCTCAACCTATCCTCCCACCATGCTCAACGTATCCTCCCCACCATGCTCAACGTATCCTCCCCACCATGCTCAACCTATCCTCCCACCATGCTCAACGTATCCTCCCACCATGCTCAACCTATCCTCCCACCATGCTCAACCTATCCTCCCTTCATGCTCAACCTATCCTCCCCACCATGCTCAACCTATCCTCCCCACCATGCTCAACCTATCCTCCCCACCATGCTCAACCTATCCTCCCCACCATGCTCAACCTATCCTCCCCACTATGTTCAACGTATCCTCCCCTTCATGCTCAACCTATCCTCCCAACCATGCTCAACCTATCCTCCCACCATGCTCAACCTATCCTCCCACTATGCTCAACGTATCCTCCCACCATGCTCAACCTATCCTCCCCACCATGCTCAACCTATCCTCCCCACCATGCTCAACTATCCTCCCACCATGCTCAACCTATCCTCCCCACCATGCTCAACCTATCCTCCCCACTATGTTCAACGTATCCTCCTTCATGCTCAACCTATCCTCCCCACCATGCTCAACCTATCCTCCCCACTATGCTCAACGTATCCTCCCACCATGCTCAACCTATCCTCCCCACCATGCTCAACCTATCCTCCCCACCATGCTCAACCTATCCTCCCCACCATGCTCAACCTATCCTCCCCACTATGCTCAATCTATCCTCCCCACCATGCTCAACCTATCCTCCCCACCATATAACCATTAACTGATATCAACTCAACTGATACATATACTCCAATTTAACTGAAGCTTTTAATCGGTATTGATGTCAAAATGAGCCATCGTTTTCGCCTGACTCGACCGTTGAATGAATGAAATCGTTTCTTGAAAGGACCCCAATGGAAATAAGTCACTCTGACTTTTTTGGGTTATCCTAAGTTCTCTACACATATGCTGCTATGTAATCTATGTAACTGTATTTGTGTATACCTGAATAAACTTACTTCTTGATAGCGCACCACAGACTGAGGTTCTTTGTTTTACCTCACCTCGGCTGGCGTTTAACACGGGATTCTGGAGTCAAGTCAGGCAGCTCACATCCATTCTAAACATAATAAGTTCATGAGTTAGTACACTTGTTAGAGCTGTTTCTTTCATGCTACATTCTCTCAGAAAATTAGGTAATGAAAGATATCTAATTAGAAGGAGAGAGATGAAGAAGCGAATGTTCAGTTATCTGGAAGCGGAATTGTCGACGGACGGGTCCGTGAAAGTTGAGGTGAACAATAGAATTGACGAGGGAGAAGAAGGTGAGTGGTGCACTAAGTCATCTGTAGTGTGGAGAATAGATTAGATTTTGTCACCGAAGTGGCTAGTATATTGTGCACCCTATATCTATCCTGCGCAAGAGCATATGGATACACAAAATGCCTAGGAACTAGGCCCCATAAGGGTTAACAGGTGTATATTTGGATTTAAATCTACATATCTACAGTTCACTTATCTGTTACAAGCAAATTTATGGAATTTGCTTGGTATATCTGGTATCTTATTTTCATTAATAAGATATCTTGACATGTCACATAGGTTATTACACTGTCTATCTCTGTGTTCCTCAATAAGTGGACAATTAAGCACATAGTGTTCAAGACAGTGACCATATGCCTGACCACATAATTTGCATTTAGTTTGATCATCATCTGTGTGTCTCCCAAACTGCCAGAAGTACCTGTAGCCAAGCCTAAGCCTGGCCACTACAACATCAGTCAGTCTGTTCACATTGCAAGTTGCTCAGTGTGGGGGTAATAAAATTATTATCCAGAAAACTTAGGAGGGGTTATCGAGGTGGTTTGGACATTTAGGGAGGATGGGCAAAATATGATGACTTGGAGGGTTAATAAATCTGTAGTGGAGGGAAGAGGGGGAAGGGGTAGGCCTAGGAAAGGTTGAAGGGAAGTGAAGGAGGTTTTTGTATGTGAGGGGCTTGGCCATTCACAGGCGTGTGTGAATGTATTAGATAGGAGTGGAGACAAATGGTTTTTATGAATTAATGTGCTGTTGGAGTGTGATCAAGGTAACTTTTATTAAGGGATGCGGGGGAACTAGTTAGTCAGCTTCGAGTTCTTAAGGTAGAAAGTAGAGTGCACTCTGAAGGAGTGATGGGGATATTACAGTTTGGATGAGCATCTGAACTGTAATGTAGGCTCGCCTTTGTCAAAGTGGTGATGGAGTGAGTGATGGTCAAAATATTTCTTCTTTGAGAGTCTTTATGACCTATTAAAACAAAGAAAGTACAATGAAATATTTAAGACACTTTTTTTTCAACACGTCGGCCGTCTTCCACCGAGGCAGGGGGACCCAAGAAGAAAGAAAAACCCAGAAAGAAAGAAAAAACTTTCATCATCATTTAACACTTTCACAATCACTCATACTTAATTACTTTCTTTGCAGAGGCGCTCAGATACGACAGTTTAGACGTCCCTCCAAACTGCCAATATCCTAAACCCCTCCTTTAAAGTGCAGGCATTGTACTTTTCATTTCCAGGACTCAAGTCCGGCTAACCGGTTTCCCTGAATCCCTTCACAAAATATTACCCTGCTCACACTCCAACAGCTCGTCAGGTCCCAAAAACCATTTGTCTCCATTCACTCCTTTCTAACACGCTCATGCATGCTTGCTGAAAGTCCAAGCCCTTCGCCCACAAAACCCCCTTTACCCCATCCCTCCAACATTTTCGAGGACTACCGCTACCCCGCCTTCCTTCCCCAACAGATTTATGCGTTCTCCAAGTCATTCTACTTTGTACCAAACCACCTCAACAACCCCTCTTCAGCCCTCTGACTAATTTTAGTACCTTGACACATCCTCCTAATTTCCACACTACGAATTCTCTGCATAATATTTACACCACACCACACATTACCCTTAGACACGACATCTCCACTGCCTCCAGCCGCCTCCTCGCTGTGGTATTTACAACCCATGCTTCACACCCATATAAGGGTGTTGGTACCACTATACTCTTGTACATTCCCTTCTTTGCCTCCATGGATAACGTTCTTTGTCTCCACATATGCCTCAACCTTTTTTCCTTCATTAATTCTATGATTTACCTCATCCTTCATAAACCCATCCGCTGACAAGTCAACTCCCAAATATCTGAAAACATTCACTTCTTCCATACTTTCTCCCTCCAATGTGATATCCAATTTTTCTTTATATAAATCTTTTGATACCCTCATCACCTTACTCTTATATATATTCACTTTCAACTTTCTACCTTTACACACCCTCCAAAACTCGTTCACTAACCTTTGCAACTTTTCTTTAGAATTCTCCAAAAGTACAGTATCATCAGCAAAAAGAAACTATGTCAACTCCCATTTTGAATTTGATTCCCCATAATTTAATCCCACCCCTCTCCCCAACACCCTAGCATTTACTTTTTTACAACCCCATCTATAAATATGTTAAACAACCATGGTGACATTACACATCTCTGTCTAAGACCTACTTTTACCGGGAAGTAATCTTCCTCTCTCCTACACACCCTAACCTGAGCCTCACTATCCTCATAAAAACTCTTTACAGCATTTAATAACTTACTACCTATTCTATACACTTGCAACATCTGCCACATTGCTCCTCTATCCACTCTATCATATGCCTTTTCTAAATCCATAAATGCAATGAAAACTTCCCTATCTTCATCTAAACACTGTTCACATATATGCTTCGATGTAAACACCTGATCAACACATCCCCTACCCATTCTAAAGCCTCCTTGATCATCTTCAATCCTGCTCTCTGTCTAACCTCTATTTTTTTCAATAATAACCCTACCATACACTTTACCTGGTATACTCAGTAAACTTATTTCCCAATAATTTTTACAATCCCCTTCCCTTTATATAATAACCCTGCCAATCCCTAGGTACCTTCCCCTGATTCATACATTTATTAAACCAAAATACCATTCTCTCCAACACTATATCTCCCGAAATAAATGGTATAAAATACCGACACAATGGAAAAATAAACACAAAAGCAGTATAATGTGATCCTTTATTGACAACGTTTCGCCCACGCAGTGGGCTTTATCGAGTCACAGACAGATCTACCTGGAAAAAGAGTAACATGAGTATTTACACATGGAAAATTCTCGAGGGATTAGTACCAAACTTGCACACGAAAATCACTCCCTACGAAAGCAAAAGACTCGGCAGGCGATGTAACATCCCCCCAATGAAGAGCAGGGGTGCCACTAGCACGTTGAGGGACACCACAATAAGTGTCAGGGGCCCAAGATTGTTCAACTGCCTCCCAGCATACATCATGGGGATTACCAACAAACCCCTGGCTATCTTCAAGTAGGCACTGGACAGGCACCTAAAGTCGGTACCTGACCAGCCAGGCTATGGTTCGTACGTTGGACTGCGTGCGGCCAGCAGTAACAGCCTGGTTGATCAGGCTCTGGTCCAACATGAGGCCTGGTCACAGACCGGGCCGCGGGGGCGTTGACCCCTGGAATTCTCTCCAGGTAAACTCCAGGTAAACTCCAGGAGAATGCTGGGTCAGGTGGAGAATGCTTCATGTGACAGTCTTCAAAGTAGTGTGATAGTTTAAAACCTTGTGTGACTTAAAGGACCTGCAGTGTTCCATTCTTGAGTTCTATGTGGGATAGCGTTGAAGAAGTTTCTTGGCAATAGGTTCAGCTATGTTGTAGAAGCCGTTGTTCTGGTTGAAGTTGTTGGATATACAGATAAGTGATGATTCCAGGATTCTTCGGTATTGAGTGTTGTCTTCTCTGGCGATGAGTCTTACGTTTCTGTAGTTGATTAAATGGTTGTGTGAATTTCGGTGTTGAACACAGGCATTTCTTGAGTCGTCAGATCTGCCTGCGTACTGGTGTTCTGAAATACGTGTTTGGAGGTCTCTGGATGTTTCGCCCACGTATAATTTGCTGCAGCCATTACAAGGATTGTGTATACCCCTGCAGTGGATTGAAGTTTGTCCTGTCTGTTACTGGTAATGTCCTTGATGGTGGTGGATGTGGAGGTAGATACTCGGAATGAGGTATTGGAAAAAATGTTGGAAACGTGTTTGGCAAAGGAGTTGGTGGGGAGGACTATGTATCTTTTCTCGGCAGTATCTTCTCTGGGTGTGTTGAAGATGTTTAATGCCCGTCGTCTGCAGTCTCTAATGAAGTGATGAGGATAGTGAAGTTTAGAAAAAACTTGCTCAATAAGGGAGCATTCTTCCTCAAGGAACTCACTGCTGCAGATTCTGAGTGCGCGCAGGAAAAAACCTATAATTACACCACGTTTAGTTATGGTGTCGTGGTGAGAGTAGAAGTGGAGAAGATCGTGTTGGTTGGTAGGTTTTCGATAGACTTTAAAACGAGATTTTAATTTCCTCACGTTTTCCATATATGAATAATTGAAATTTCTCATCATTGAACTTCATATTGTTTTCTGCAGCCCATTTAAAGATTTGGTTTATGTCTGTTTGGAGTCTTGCAGTGTCTTCAACGGTAGACACTGTCATACAGATTCGGGTGTCATCTGCAAAGGAAGACACGGCACTGTGGCTTATATCCCTGTCTATGTCCGATATGAGGATGAGGAACAGGATGGGAGCAAGTACTGTGCCTTGTGGAACTGAGCTTTTCATTGTAGCCGCCTCAGACTTTACTCTGTTGACTACTACTCTTTGTGTTGTACTTGTTAGGAAATTATAGATCCATCTACCAACTTTTCCTGTTATCCCTTTATCACGCATTTTGTGTGCTATTACACCATGGTTACACTTGTCAAAGGCTTTAACAAAGTCTGTGTATTTAACATTTGTATACTGTTTGTCTTCTAGAGCATCCAGAACCTTGTCGTAGTGGTCCAGTAGTTGGGACAGACAGGAGCGATCTGCTCTAAACCCATGCTGCCCTGGGTTGTGTAATTGTTGGGTATCTAGATGAGTGACGATCTTCCTTCTTAAAACCCTTTCAAAGATTTTTATGAAATTGTACGTTAGCGCTATTGGTCTGTAGTTCTTTGCTATTGCTTTACTGCCCCCTTTGTGGAGTGGGGCTATGCCTGTTGTCTTTAGTAACTGCGGGACGACCCCAGTGTCCATGCTCCCTCTCCATAGGATGTTAAAAGCACGTGATAGGGGCTTCTTGTAGTTCTTGATGAACACGGAGTTCCATGAGTCTGGGCCTGGCGCGGAGTGCATGAGCATGTCATTTATTGCCTTTTCGAAGTCATTTGGTGTCAGAGTAATGTCAGATAGGCATGCGTCTGCCAAGTTCTGTGGCACTCTCATAAAAAAATCATTTAGGTATTCGACTTTCAGTCTTGTTAGCGGCTCGCTAAAAACTGAGTCATACTGTGTCTTTAGTAACTCATTCATTTCCTTGCTGTCATCTGTGTAGGACCCATCCCGTTTAAGTAGGGGCCCAATACTGGATGTTGTTCTCGACTTTGATTTGGCATAAGAAAATAAATACTTTGGGTTTTTATTTCAATTTCATTTATGGCTTTTAGTTCTTCCCGTGTTTCTTGATTCCTGTAAGATTCCTTTAGTTTTAATTCGATGTTTGCTATTTCTCTGACCATTTTCTCCCTACGTATTTCAGATATATTGGCCTCTTGTAGCTGCTCCGTTATTCTTTGCCTTTGCCTGTATAGTAACGATAGGTATTTGGAGTGTTCTTGATAGCGGTAATGCAATGATAAGGCTTCGGAGGCTTCTACTTTATTTGTATAAAGGTGCGAGTACACAGGCTGCGTGTTCTGTGGCCATGGCTTGGCGGGCCATGCGCCTTGCGAGGGACAGAGGAGTTAGGCCATGTTGTCTGAGTGATGTCTGGGCACCAAGTGAGAATGGCCCAGGGTGGGTCTGATAGACATGGGTACGCCTACCAGGCTTGCCCTCTGGCGGAAACTATGGGAGCTAGCATGGCGTGAAATATGAACTCAGCTGGCAGACAGCATGGCTGTCTATGCAGACAGCAAGGCTGTCTACATCGCTCGGCCCCACACCCATGGTCGACCCCGACCATGTCTGGCAGTAAAAAAAACTCGGGTCTCTCTCTTGCAAGAACAGGTCACAGAACACGAAAGAAAAACATATATACATAGACATATGGACATAGAAAAAAAACTTCCTCCAGAGAGGGAAGAAAAAAAAGGTGTGCTTCGTGGTCTAAGGCAGTGAGCGTCGATGCAGCACTGCACGCCTTCCTGCGTCTGGATACATACTGCAACACGGGAGACATAGCTGCGGCTGAGCTGTGACATAACAGGGTACAGTCTCCTCTAAGAGGTGAAGCAGACATCATAGTAGTCGCTGCAGGGTTCACTCAACCTGGGGCACAACCTGCTGATGCGCTCGAGTGAGGTGTCATCAGTAGTCACAACTGGACAGGACTGGCAAGCGACTCAGGAGGACATTCCTTGACTGGCACTGTCGCTGCTGGCGAGTGTGATGTGAGTCGTGACAGGGACGACTCGGCGAAACATCTGGAGGTCGTAACAGCATGCACCATACTGCAGTGAGTGGGCTAGCAGTCAAAGTGACATCATCTTTATACAGGCTGCTCACTGAAGCTGTGACACGAGGCTGACAGTCGCCTGCCGATAGGCTTAATTGCGGCTCGACGAGTGTCATCTCTCAACAGTTGAGTTACAGCAGAAGGATATCTAAGCGTCCCCAGACGGGTCTACATATAACTGGACTGACGGTCTAGGAGGTGAAGTGGAACGGTCTCAATGGGAGAATCGTCGCGGGTACAATTCAGCAAAGGCATCTACGAGTGGTGAACAATAAGAGCTTTCTGTACAAGGCGCTCGAACACTCGTAACTGATGCATGGACTGACAAATGTCAGCTGTCAAGTGTGCAGGGCGCGGGTCACACACTGGGTGACAAAGTAACACACAGGTGCTACATAGGACACACGAGAAACTTCACACATACTACACATGAGGTACAACATGGCTTACTAGCAAATGACGCTTTTCTGTGTAAAAATTGACACAAACAATACTCGAACATGTGAGAACACGAACTGAGAGGAATTAATGAACACTCAACTTATCTTCTCTCAAACTTCTGGACAAATAATGAAAATAAAATGCTCACTGTGAAACTAGAACACTCGGTGATGTCATGTGGGTGATGTCAGGCGTGACATCGCGAGTGACGTCAGCAGACGTCGCGAGGAACGTCAGGCAACATCGTGGGTGACGTAGCGTGGTGACGTTCTGGAGTGACGTGATGATGGATGTCATGGGGTGACATCGCAAAGTGACATCAGTGGAGTGACGTCGTGAAGTCGGCAGCATCGTGACATCAGCAGCATGGTGACGTCATGGGTTGATGCGGGCGCAGACCACAGTGTGGCTTTGGATCTGGCTTAGCTCACGTGGCTTGGTCACACGTGGCTTTGAGTGGCCTCGACACTCAGATACACAGCTCTGGCAATAATTCACAAGGAAATTCACAGAAAACAGCAGAGGGAGTGAGAGCATAGTGGTGTGAGTGTGTGGTGGCGTGAGTGGTTGAGAGGTGAGGAGCTCTGGCCGCTTCCTACTCTCACCCTACCCATACACGAGGGAGACACACTAGACGCTGAAATCACCATTAACTCACCTCTGAAGTGCTGAAATAGTTGTGCTGAGCTGAACAACAACAGCAGAACATGCTGGCAAGGCTGAGCACGTGACCGAGAAACAGCGTGGGACGCTGTGGCGTGAAGTCAGTGACGTCATTTCTCGGAGAATTCAACAAATTTTGGCCTGGATCCTGCATGTACCTGTGTCTGGATGTTGAGATATGCAGACACGACATCAGGATAACTCGTTGAGAGATGGATGCTTCTTGTGTAGAGTGATGAAGCGAAGACAAACTTCATTCCTCTTCCTTCCCTCTCGGGCAAACACAGCTGTGAGGCACCACTTCCACCATTTATAACGATAGTTGTTTGGCGTCTTCTTAGAGGCGTGGTTGCAATGATAAGGCTTCAGAGGCTTCTACTTTATTTGTATAAAGGTGCGAGTACACAGGCTGCATGTTCTGTGGCCATGGCCCGGCGGGCCATGCGCCTTGCGAGGGACAGAGGAGTTAGGCCTAGTTGTCTGAGTGATGTCTGGGCACCAAGTGAGAATGGCCCAGGGCAGGTCTGGTAGACGTGGGTACGCTTACCAGGCTTGCTCTCTGGCGGAAACTATGGGAGCTAGCATGGCGCAAAATATGAACTCAGCTGGCAGACAGCATGGCTGTCTATGCAGACAGCAAGGCTGTCTACATCAGGGAGCGCCTCTCTCTTTCTAGTTTACATCTTCTCCTCCTTTTCCTTAAGAGAATTTGCCTTGAGCAATCCTCAAGTGCCACAGAGTTAATTTGTTCTAGACATAGGTTAGGATCCGTGGTGCTTAGGCTATCTTCCCAGTTTATATCATTTAGGACTTGGTTTACTTGGTCCCACCTTATGTTTTTGTTATTGAAGTTGAATTTGGAGAAGGCTCCCTCGGGGCCAGGAGCTGAGACGGGGCCAGGAGCTGAGACTCGACCCCTGCAACCACAATTAGGTGAGTACATTTTGTCGATCTGGGGCTCCCCGCATACATGTCTGGACCTCTATTATGTTGTGATCTGAGTATATTGTTTTTGATATGATGACATTTCGTATCATATCATCATTGTTGGTGAAGATGAGGTCCAGCGTATTCTCTAATCTTGTAGGCTCTACTATTTGCTTGTTTAAGGTGAATTTGGTGCAGAGATTTAAAAGTTCATGCGTGTGCGAGTTTTCATCTGAGCTGCCTCCTGGCGTTTTCTCTGCTACCACATTGTTTGCAATATTCCTCCATTTTAGGTGCCTTAGGTTGAAATCCCCCAGGAGCAAGATGTTGTGGACAGGAGCTAGAAGATTTTCCAGACAGTGGTAAATTTTCAGAAGCTGTTCCTGGAATTGTTGGGACATTGCATCCGGAGGCTTGTATACAACTATGATGACCAGGTTTTGATTCTCGATCTTTACTGCTAATACTTCAACTACATCATTTGAGGCATTTAGTAGTTTTGAACATATAAGTGACTCTGTGATATACAGGCCAACCCCCCCTTTTTGCCTGTTCACTCTGTCACATCTGTATAGGTTGTAGCCCGGGATCCATATTTCATTGTCCAAGTGATCTCTTATGTGGGTCTCTGTAAAAGCCGCAAACATAGCAGTCCACAGATATAAGGTATCTTGTTGTTCGTTGCTGGTTTTAGACCCTGTATATTTGCAAAGATGAATGTCGTTTGATTGGTGGTATGGGGGGGGGGTCTTTTTTTCCTGGCACTAATATCTGTTGTGTTGGAGTGGAGGCCATTAACTGTGTTCCACTTCAGAAATGATTGCAGTTGGTGTACGATTTCTGTCATTTCCTGCCAGCGTTTTTTCCTTCCTGGCACTAAAATACCTCTCTCTCCGAAGTGGCTGTGGCTACCCAGGTTTTGCCATGGTGTGGATGTTCTGTGTCGTCTTGTACCCTTTAGGTGGTATGCCTGGCAATATTAGTTATAGCACTGTCTTTCCTGAACTGATGAGTGGCATATTTCAGGGTGGAAAAGCTTACAGGACGGGAGGTTGCATTTTCCTGTTTTCATATGGGCACGGCATTTTCTGGGGTGATCATAATTGCATGTTAGATCTGATTTCCCAGATATTCCATGCCTGCAGATACCGAGTGCATAATATTCACATAGGCCTGGTTTCCGTTTGCCCTGTTTTTTTGTGACTGTGTTCCCCATTGTATTCCCTATTGGTGCATGTGTTCCTGTCTCGTTTCTATCTTCGGCACTAGTGCTAACAATGGAGCCTTCATCAGTTTCTGGTAATTTATCTTCAGTATTTCCCGGGGCATCCTTCTGTTTACTATCTACCGTGGTATTGTTAGATTGTAACATGGGTTTTTGTGTGTCCTTGTCTACACCTGTTTCCCCACTAGAGCTCCTGTCCCCCTTCGGGTCACCATCATTTATTTCTTTATTCCTACTTTTACTGTCTACCAGGGCAACATCTGTACCAGGGGCGATAGCACCATCTGGCCCAGATTTTTTACTTTCCCAACTGTTATAGAATGCTGTCATGTTTTTTATGAAGGCCGATTTGTTGTGTCATCTTTTAATATCAATGTGATTTTATTCCACAGTTCAATCTCATTTGGGCATACCCAAAAACACTTCCCTGGTTTAATATCTCGTGTAGTTGATTCCTGAAGGACTGCACAAGGGGCGTGGCTCCATTTACCACAGAAGTTGCATGTAATCCATCCAGTGGAACGCTTGTTTGTTTGGTTGCATACTACACAGGTTTTCATGATCGATTTTGTTGGTTGTTTTACTGTATATTCTACTAATAGCTTCCCTGAAGTGGTGATCTGCCTATTTGTATCGTATCTATTTTATTTGCATGTGTAAGTGTTTGGGACAATCTTACCGCTTTAAGTTATTGTTATTGTTTGGGTGTTTGATAAGGCCACCTAAAACCCCGTCCGCTAGATCAGCTTCGAAAGTATTTTAGCAATTTTTCTTTCTACAAAATGTTGAAGGAATTATTCTAAATACATATTAAGACTTCAAACTATTGCTTACTGCAGTTCATGAATAAGCTAGTAATGTCAATACTTTTATTTTTGCAGACATTGTTTTGGCGAGTCGCTTCTGGTGATGACGTCACTGAAGACTTGCAGCTGCCCACAACACTGACTTCACCACCCAGCAGCTGCCCACAACACTGCCTTCACCACGCAGCAGCTGCCCACAACACTGCCTTCACCACGCAGCAGCTGCCCACAACACTGCCTTCACCATGCAGCAGCTGCCCACAACACTGCCTTCACCACCCAGCAGCTGCCCACAACACTGCCTTCACCACGCAGCAGCTGCCCACAACACTGCCTTCACCACGCAGAAGCTGCCCACAACACTGCCTTCACCACCAGCAGCTGCCCCAACACGGCCTTCACCACGCAGCAGCTGCCCCAACACTGCCTTCACCACGTCGGCTGTCCACAACACTGCCTTCACCACGCAGCAGCTGCCCACAACACTGCCTTCACCACCCAGCAGCTGCCCACAACACGGCCTTCACCACGCAGCAGCTGCCCACAACACGGCCTTCACCACGCATCAGCTGCCCACAACACTGCCTTCACCACGCAGCAGCTGCCCACAACACTGCCTTCACCACGCAGAAGCTGCCCACAACACTGCCTTCACCACGCAGAAGCTGCCCACAACACGGCCTTCACCACGCAGCAGCTGCCCACAACACTGCCTTCACCACGCATCAGCTGCCCACAACACTGCCTTCACCACGCAGCAGCTGCCCACAACACTGCCTTCACCACGCAACAGCTGCCCACAACACTGCCTTCACCACGCAGCAGCTGCCCACAACACTGCCTTCACAACCCAGCAGCTGCCCACAACACTGCCTTCACCACACAGCAGCTGTCCACAACACTGTCTTCACCACGCAGCAGCTGCCCACAACACTGCCTTCACCACGCAACAGCTGCCCACAACACTGCCTTCACCACGCAACAGCTGCCCAACACTTCCTTCACCACGCAGCAGCTGCCC
>WNWK01044199.1:0-15194 GCA_009830355.1 Cherax destructor | reverse complement strand
ATTGATGGTAGCTTTGGATTGTTCTCTGTTTATTCCCCTTCTGTATTGTTTTTCATTTGGTGCCTTTTATTCAGGATTTAAAGGATGTGGGTGTTGGGGGATTGTTAAGTCTTAGCTGTGATCTGTTTAGTTTTGGGCAATGTTTGTTATAGAGGTGGGGGGTTTTTTTAAGGAAATTTTTGGGTGCATTCATTATATCTAATATGTTTCTAACTCATTATGCCATCGATTTAATCATAGCTGTTATAAAGTTATTAACAGCTGACTCGTTATTAGTCTGATATTTTTTGTAATATCTTAGGGCATTTATAGGTTGGTATGAGAAATGTAGGGTAGTGGTCTGTGGTGTTGTCTGTGATTATGCCTGATTTTGAGGGGATATAGTGTTAGTCAGATTGGTCTAATATTGAGGTACTAGTCTGGGAGATTCTTGTAGGTTTGATATTGTTGGTAGTAACAAGCAGTTGCTCATAGTGTTTGTGAATTCGGTTACCTGTGGGTCCTGGTCATGTAAAGAGATTTATGTTGAAATCTCCTGTGAGCAACAAATGGTCTTTGTTCATGTGTGCATCAGTTATCAGGTTTCCTAGCTTTTCACTAAAGTGGAGAATGTTTGACTGTGGTAATCTGTATATGTTTATCACTGTGAGGGTTTTGCAGGTCTTTTATTTTAAATTTAGCTATAATATATTCTCCATGCTCCCCCTTGTGCAAGAGTTATTGATACATTCAAGTTGATCCGAGTAATATATAGCTATTCCACCCCCTCGCTGATCTGTCCTACAGTTGTGAATGGCTGTGTAACCTGGGATGGCATAGACATCTGTAGTACCAGGCTTTAGCTACGGGTCTAAATGATGTGGGATTGACATATTGGTCTGTAGGATTGGAGTAGTGCTGTACTCCCCCTATTTGTACTCACCCATTTGTGGTTGCAAGGGTCGAGTCATACTCCTGGCCCTGCCTCTTCACTGATTGTTTGGTCCTCTCTCCTGCTCCATGAGCTTTATCAAACCTCGTCTTAAAACTATGTATGGTTCCTGCCTCCACTCGTCACTTTCTAGGCTATTCCACTTCCTGACAACCCCTTAGGAGTCTTCAACTTCCAACTTGACCCCTTGTTTCTGTGTCCCCTCCTGGAACATCTTTGGCTCTGTCCACCTTATCTTTTCCCTCGCGTATTTTATGTCGTTATCTTTTGTATATTATGTGTGTGCTACCTAGTTGCTCACCTAGTTGTGGTTGCGGGGTCGAGACATAGCTCCCTGGCCCCGCCTTTTCCCACTGGCCGCTACTGGGTCACTCTCCCTGCGCCATGGTTTTATCATACCTCTTTTTAAAAGGCTATGTATGGAACCTGCCTCCACTACATCGCTTCCCAAGCTATTCCACTTCCCCTCTTGACTGAAGAAATACTTCCTAACATCCCTGTGATTCATCTGAGTCTTCAACTTCAACTGTGTCCCCTTGTTGCTGTGTCCCATCTTGGAACATTCTGTCTCTATCAACCTTGTCAATTCTCTCAGTATCTTTATATGTCGTTATCATGTCCCTATCTCTCCTGTCCTCCAGTGTCGTCCCGGTCGATTTCCCTTAAACCTCTCCTCGTAGGACATACCCCTTAGCTCCGGGACTAGTCTTGTTGCAAACCTTTACTTTCTCTAGTTTCTTTCGTGCTTGGATAAATGTGGGTTCCAAACTGGTGCTGCATCTCCAGTATGGGTCTAACGTAAAACAGTGTACAGGGTCCTGAACGATTCTTTATTAAGATGTCGGGAAAGCTGTTCCTTAGGTTTGCTAGGCGCCCGTATGCTGCAGCAGTTATTTGGTTGATGTGCGCCTCAGGAGATGTGCCTGGTGTTATACTCACGAAGATCTTTTTCCTTGATTGAAGTTTGTAGTCTCTGGCCCCCTAGTTTTTACTCCGCCTGCGGTCTTCTTTGCCCTTCCCCAATCTTCATGACTTTGCACTTGGTTGGGTTGAACTCAAGGGGCCAATTGCTGGACCAGGCTTGCAGCCTATCGATCCTTTGTAGTTCTGCCTGGTCCTCTTCCGATTGAATTCTTCTCATCAACTTCACATCATCTGCAAACGGGGACACTTCGGTCTATTCCTTCCGTCATGTCGTTCACAAACACCAGAAACAGCACCGGTCCTGGACTGACCCCTGTGGCACCCCACTCGTCACCGGCGCCCACTCTGACACCTCGCCACGAACCATGACTCGCTGCTGTCTTCCTGACAGGTATTCCCTGATCCATTGTAGTGCCTTCCCTGTTATCCTGCCTGGTCCTCCAGCTTCTGCACTAATCTCTTGTGCGGGACTGTGTCAAACGCCTTCTTACAGTCCAGAATATGCAATCTACCCACCCCTCTCTCTCTTGTCTTACTGCTGTCACCCTGTCATAGAACTCCAGTAGGTTTGTGACACAGGATTTCCCAGTCCTGAAACCGTATTGGCCTTCGTTGATAAGCTCATTCCTTTCTAGGTGCTCCACCACTCTTCTTGATAATCTTCTCCCATGACCTTACTGCTATACATGTCAGTGACACTGGTCTGTAGTTTAGTGCTACGTTTCTGTCTCCTTTTTAAAATTGGACT
Source organism: Cherax destructor (assembly GCA_009830355.1). Lineage (NCBI taxonomy): Eukaryota > Metazoa > Arthropoda > Malacostraca > Decapoda > Parastacidae > Cherax > Cherax destructor. The sequence goes on along the minus strand of WNWK01044199.1, from coordinate 12,591 downwards.
ACATTTGCTGTCTTCATACCTCTGGTAGTTGCCCTGTGTGTAGTTGCTCTGCCCTATGTGTATGTGTATGTGTGTGTGTGTGTATGTGTGTATGTGTATATGTAAGTGTGTATGTATATGTGTGTGTGTGGCCCAAGAATAAAATTTGCAAGAACTCATTACAGTTGTGACCGGGTGTAGACTAGTGAATTGTTCATTGCTTTATAATTTGTTCATGATTGTAACCATGTATAAACGTAGTAAATTCTTACATGTTTCATTACCTTTGTACTTGTGAGTTCATTACAGCTGTAGCTTGTTAGTTCATTACTTTGTAACTTGCTCAGCTATCAAAACTTTGGGTCCAGTCCCTGGACCCATATATTACCTCTGTAATCTTTTGACTACCGCCCACAGCATGGGTATGGGGTACATAATAAAGATATCAAACTAAAAACTAAGGCTGAAAGTGGGTCAGAGGAACGACAGCTCAAGGTACCTGTCATAGAATCCAAGGTTGTTGTAAATAGGGTTAGGAGCAGGATCATACAAGGAGAAAAGGTTGTGTTGGTTTGTGGGTCTGCGAATGTCTTCAAGATTCAAGATTCAAATTCAAATTCAAATTCAAATATTTATTTCATTGCAAGTTTCATAGGTTTTGTAATTACAATCATAAACTGAAGTGCAAGGAAAGCCACTGACATGCCATGGCATTAAGGGCAGCAATCTAATGGCTTATAGACAATGTACATAATATTAGAGAAATTGATTGAGTTTGTTTATTTAAATACTAGATTGTACAAATTACAATATGATGATATTACTTGTTCAAATTATAATATGATGATATTACATTGTAGCAAGTGTTTAGTAGGATAGTAATATAATAGTAAAATTGAAATTATCTTAAGAAAAATAACATTGAGCATTTTTAAAGTAATTTACAGAATGAGTATTTAGGTTAGGGTAAGTGATGGTGGTAACATAATAGTAACATAATAATAAAAATTGAAATTATTTTATAGGAAAATAACATTAAGCATTTTTGAAAGTAATTAACAGTATGAGTATTTAGTTTAGGGTGAGTAGGTGGTTTTGAGGAAAGAGTCTTAAAATGATTTTCAGACAAGGTTATTTTAGTATTTACTACCTGGAGTATGCCTGGAGAGAGTTCCAGGGGTCAACGCCCCTGTGGCCCGGTATGTGACCAGGCCTCATGTTGGATCAGAGCCTGATCAACCAGGCTGTTACTGCTGGCCGCACGCAGTCCAACGTACGAACCACAGCCTGGCTGGTCAGGTACCGACTTTAGGTGCCTGTCCAGTGCCTGCTTGAACAGCCAGGGGTTTGTTGGTAATCCCCTGATGTATGCTGGGGGGCAGTTGAACAGTCTTGGGCCCCTGACACTTACTGTTTTCTCTCAACGTGCTAGTGCACCCTGCTTTCATTGGGGATGTTACATCGCCTGCCGAGTCTTTGCTTTCGTAGGAGTGACTCTCGTGTGCAAGTTTGGTACTAATCCCTCGAAAATTTTCCATGTGTATAATAATGTATCTCTCCCGCCTGCATTCTAGGGAGTACAGGTTTAGGAACTCAAGCGTTCCGTAATTGAGGTGGTTTATCGCAGTTATGCGTGCCTGAAGGTTCTCTGCACATTTTCTAGATCAGCAATTTCACCTGCCTTAAAAGGGTGAGTTAGTGTTAGCAATATTCCAGCCTAGATAGAACAAGCGACCTGAAAAGTGTCAACATGGCTTGCATCCTGGTTCTGAAGGTTCTCATTATCACATCCTGTCATTTTCAGCAGATGCGATTCTCGGTGTATGGTCTATGAAGGTGAGATCCTCTGACATGATTACTCTCAGGTCTTTGACATTAGTTTCTCGCTCTATTGAGTGGTTGGAATTTGTTTGTACTCGATGAGATTTTAATTTCTCGTTTTCCATATCTGAGTAATATAAATTTCTCATCATTGAACTTCATATTTTTTCTGCAGCCCATTTAAAGATTTGGTTTATGTCTGCTTGGAGTCTTGCAGTGTCTTCAACGGTGGACACTGTCATGCAGACGTGTCATCTGCAAAGGAAGACACGGCACTGTGGCTTATATCACTGTCTATGTCCGATATGAGGATGAGGAACAGGATGGGAGCGAGTACTGTGCCTTGTGGAACAGAACTTTTCACTGTAGCTGACTCAGACTTTACTCTGTTGACTACTACTCTTTGTGTTCTACTTCTTAGGAAATTATAAATCCATCTACCAACTTTTCCTGTTTTTCCTTTATCACGCATTTTGTGTGCTATTACACCATGGTCACACTTGTCAAAAGCTTTTTGCAGAGTCTGTGTATATAATATCTGCATTCTGTTTGTCTTCTGACTAGACCTTGTCGTAGTGGTCAATGGTTGGGACAGACAGGACGACCTGCTCTAAACCCATGCTGCCCTGGGTTGTGTAATTGATGGGTATCTAGATGAGTGGCGATCTTGCTTCTTAGAACCCTTTCAAAGATTTTTTTTATGGGACTTGCTATTGGTCTGTAGTTCTTTGCTATTGCTTTACTGCCCTCTTTGTGGAGTGGGGATGTCTTGTTTTTAGTACTTTCTGGACGCCCCAGTGTCCATGCTCCTTCTCCATAGGATGTTAAAAACACTTGATAGGGGCTTCTTGCAGTTCTTGATGAACACAGAGTTCCATGAGTCTGGGCCTGGAGCGGAGTGCATGGGCATGTCATTTATTGCCTTTTCGAAGTCATTTGGCGTCAGGGTAATGTCAGATAGGCATCGTCTGCCAAGTTCTTGGCACTCTCATAAAAATCTTGGTCTTCGACTTTCAGTCTGGTTAGCGGCTCGCTAAAAAACTGAGTCATACTGGGACTTTGGAAAGCTCACTCATTTCCTTGTTGTCATCTGTTTAGGACCCATCCTTTTAAAGTAGGGCCCCAATACTGGATGTTGTTCTCGATTTTTGTTTTTGGCATAGAAAATAAATACTTTGGGTTTCTTTCAATTTCATTTATGGCTTTAGTTTTTCCCCGCGTTTCTTGATTCCTGTAAGATTCCTTTAGTTTTAATTCGATGTTTGCTATTCTCTGACCAGTGTCTCCTACGTATTTCACATATATTGGCCTCTTGTAGCCGCTCCATTTTTTTTTGCCTTCGCCTGTAAAAGGAGCGCCTCTCTATCTAAATGATACAAGACTAGCTCCTGCTCCAACTTCAACTCCAGGCTCAACTCCTGCTCCAACTTCAACTCTAGGCTCAACTCCTGCTCTAAGTCCCCAAAATTTCCCAGCTCCGGGACAGGCTACCCATATTACAACCTCAGGTTCTAAGACCTGTTATCCTGAGTGTAAAGGGGCTTGGAGCAAGAAACCGTGAAAATGCTTTGAATTGTATTTCCTTCACCAAGCAATTATGAATTTTTGTTTTTTTCTTCCCCAGAATATTTATAGCTTTATCAAATATGTACACTATATACAGAGATAGTAGTAGTGCACTTTTTCAGTCAGGCAGAACAACAGCCAATAACGAGACGACCGTACAACAACCAGCTCAGGTTGGGAATGACAATGGCAAACATGTAGTGGAATCCTTCACCTTTCTCATTTGCCAGACCCGCACTATGATTGGCTGAACCAAGTTGTTGATTTGGTGATGGGGCCCCCATCCCAAACCCTTAACAAGATGGTTGCTGGTTGGTGAGGCAGCCTATGTGGGTGTGTTTAACATGTTCGAATAAGTAAGAATTATCACCAATCAGTAACAACACCCTCACTAAGACTAAACACTCACTGTTCAGAACATCCACACTTACTACTCTTTTTAATCTACATCTACAGAACCATAAATTCCAATATTAACCCTGAACTAAAACACTTTCTTGATAGTTGTGACAGGACCCATAGACATAATACCAGACACAAACATCTCTTTGACATTCCCCGTGTCGCTAAATCTACAAAAATCAATGTACATAAAAGGGCCTAAAATCTGAATTCCCCGCCTGAAACCTAGAACTGCAGACACAACCACCATTTCAAGCACCGTTAAAAAAAAAAATCTCATCTCTACACATCCCACCGGTAGCTAACCACATGAAAACTACTTGCACATATCTAAAGCAAAATACACTTACTGATATCTGTGACTCCCTTAATTTACATGACTGTAAACATAAAATTCTGAATACAGCTATTGCTTCAACTTCTTAAGCTAGTCATAAGTTTGACTAAGACACTCCAATATAGAAACTGTATCATGCCAAAACGACACCATTTCCATTAATAGATAAACTAATTGTTAACTTCAAATATTTTACAAAGGTAATGAACTAGATACGTCCAATCATGACAGTTACAAAGGTAATGAATAATAAACACGTCCATACATGGTTACAATCATGACAAATGAGTAATGAGCAATTAACAAACATTCTAGGAATGCATCCATTGCCCCCCCAACGAAAGTTGCTAGGTGCCTGTCCTCTTCGGGGGACAGCCAGACAGCCATTCAAACAGCAGCAGGTTGCGCTGGCAAACCCCGAGGGAGAGCTGCCCGGGGGACGTGTCAAGTCCTGGTGGAGAATTTTATTGCAGACCCAAGCCCTTCCCCCGTCTGCTGGAAGGGCTGTTGGTTGTTCCCCCCTGGCCCCCCGGGGGCCAGACATTTATGCGCACGGATGTTGAAGCTTGAGGAACTAGTGCACACTGCCTTGGGACACCTCGGAAATCGAAACCCCAACTTGCCCTTTCATGTAAGTTTTTTTGTAAGGCCTTATAGGTGTATGGGGGGGTCTGAAACGGACTAATCTAATTTACATCATTTCCCAGGGAATAAATTCGTTGGTAAAACTTAACAGCATTTGGAATGAAGAATGTTCGATTTCTTCCCCCACTGTATTATTTTCTGTTCTGTCGATTGAGCACAAGAAATCGCTCGGTCAACTGTTTCAACTACAAAATAAAGTGATCGGAAATTTAAATTTGAATTTAACAAACAAAGTTCAAAATATTCCAATTTCAAAATGGATGCAGAATAAACAATGCAGGCATTCCGGCACTAAACTAACATTTCCTCTGTTCATTAGTTACGTTTTCAGTCTTTACAAATGAATTCCATTTTTATTTTTTATTCACATAATGAATTTTTATTCAAACCAAAAATGGAAGATTTACTGTTATGCAATATTGCAATAATTGTATAAATAATATCACCACATTTGTGAATGTATATTAAACCTATTAGCTGGCGCATAGACGGTGAGGTCATTTGTTTACTTCTTGAACATCGGCAAAATTAACATTTCCGCTATTTTGAGCTCAGTTTCAAGTCATTTCCAGTACTAAAACCAATCAAAATTCATCTCTATTTCTGTAATATATCTTCCATTCTATCAAATGAGACCAAGAAATAGCAAATGCAACTATAAAAAGCATACAAAAAAACACTGCAAAGTCGATGTTTTAATCGAAAATTACGGTCTCAGTTTTTTTCTTTCATTATGCACTGTGTGCTGCAGGATTTGTTTTATGTGGTGCACACTTACCACATAGATGTTTTCCGCTCATATCTGGCCCAAATTTACCGCTCACAGCTTATCTGAGTGAGCTGAGCCTATGCCGTAGAACTACGGCACGGACCCTGAAAAGTTAAACCAAAACATGGTTGCATTTTTTTCTCATGCACTGCGTGCTGCAGGATTTTTTTATGGTGCACACTTATCACATAGACCCATTCTCTCATATCTAGGCCCAAATTTACTCTCACAACTTACCTGAGCTGAGCTGAGCTCATGGCATAATACCTACGGCACTGACAGTGACCTCAAAACCGTAATACTACAGCACAATCAGTGAAAGGGTTAAAAACCTATTCATAAGAACATATGAAAGAAGGAACACTGCTGCAGGCCTATTGCCCATGCAGGCAGGTCCAAGTCACCGGCTTAAACCAATGACCCACCTAGTCCAAGGTCAGATCACATCCACTTAAGGAGCATGGCATCAGACCTATTAGCACAAGCTAGTCAGGTCCAACTCACATCCACTCATGTATTTATCTAACCTATTTTTAAAACTACATAACGTCTTAGCTTCTATGACGGACTCTGAGTTTGTTCCACTCATCCACAACTTTATTACCAAACCAGTGTTTTCCTATAACCTTCCTGAATCTGAATTTTTTCCAACTTGAAACCATTGCTTTGAGTCCTGTCTTGGCTGGATATTTTTAGCATAATATTTACACAACCTTTATTTATTCCTGTTTTCCATTTATACACCTCAATCATTATTTTTTATTTAACAATCGGCCGATTCCACCAAGGCAGGGTGGCCCAAAAGAAAAACTTTCATCATCATTCACTCCATCACTGTCTTGCCAGAAGGGTGCTTTACACTACAGTTATAAAACTGCAACATTTACACCCCTCCTTCAGAGGCCGCACTGTACTTCCCATCTCCAGAACTCAAGTCCGGCCTGCCGGTTTCCCTGAATCCCTTCATAAATGTTACTTGCTACACTCCAACAGCACGTCAAGTATTAAAAACATATGCCTCCATTCACTCTATCAAATACGCTCACACATGCTTGCTGGAAGTCCAAGCCCTCGCACAAAAATTCCTTTACCCTCCCCCCAACCTTTCCTAGGCCGACCCCCTACCCCGCCTTCCTCCACTACAGATTATACACTCGAAGTCACTCTGTCTCGTCCATTTCTCTACATGTCCAAACCACCTCAACAACCCCTCCTCAGCTCTCTGGACAATCGTTTTGGTAATCCCGCACTCCTCCTAATTTCCAAACCCGAATTCTCTGCATTATATTCACACCACATTGACCTCAGACATGACATCTCCACGCTCCAGCCTTCTCCTCGTTGCAACATTCATCACCCATGCTTCACACCCATATAAGAGCGTTGGTATAACTATACTCTACATTCCCTCTTTACTTCCATGGACAAGGTTCTTTGTCTCCACAGACTCCGAAGTGCTCCACTCACCCTTTTCCCTCATCAATTCTATGATTCACCTCATCCTTCATAGACCCATCCCCGACATGTCCACTCCCAAATATCTGAATAATTCACCTCCTCCATACTCTCTCCCTCCAATCTGATATCCAATCTTTCGTCACCTATTCTTTTTGTTATCCTCATCACCTTACTCTTTCCTATATTCACTTTCAATTTTCTTCTTTTACACACCCTACCAAATTCATCCACCAACCTCTGCAGCTTCTCTTCAGAATCTCCCAAAAGCACAGTGTCATCAGCAAAAGCAACTGTGACAACCCCCACTTTGTATTTGCTTCTTTATCTTTTAGCCCAACACCTCTTGCCAAGACCCTCGCATTCACTTCTCTTACAACCCCATCTATAAATATATTGAACAACCACGGTGACATCACACATCCTTGTCTAAGGCCCACTTTTACTGGGAAATAGTCCCCTTCCCTCCTACACACTCTAACCTGAGCCTCACTATCTTCATAAAACTCTTCACTGCTTTCAGTAACCTTCCTCCTATTCCATACACCTGCAACATCTGCCACATTGCCCCCTATCTACCCTATCATACGCCTTTTCCAAATCTATAAATGCCACAAAAACATCTTTACCCTTATCCAAATACTGTTCACCTATATGTTTCACTGTAAACACTTGGTCTACACACCCCTACCTTTCCTAAAGCCCCTTGTTCATCTGCTATCCTGCTTTCTGTTTTACTCTTAATTCTTTCAATAATAACTCTACCATACACTTTACCAGGTACACTCAACAGACTTATTCCCTATAATTTTTGCACTCTCTTTTGTCCCTTTGCCTTTATACAAAGGAACAATACACGCTCTCTGCCAATCCCTAGGTACCTTACCCTCTTCCATACATTTATTAAATAATAGCACCAACCACTCCAAAATTATATCCCCACCTGCTTTTAACATTTCTATCTTTATCCCATCAATCCCAGCTGCCTTACCCCCTTTCATTCTACCCACTGCCTCACGAACTTCCCCTACACCCACAACTGGCTCTTCCACACTCCTACAAGATGTTATTCCTCCTTGCCCTACACACGAAATCACAGCTTCCCTGTCTTCATCAACATTTAACAAATCCTCAAAATATTCTCTCCATCTTCCCGATACCTCTAACTCTCCATTTAATAACTTCCTCTCCTATTTTAACTGTCAAATCCATTTGTTCTCTAGGCTTCCTGAACTTATTAATCTCATTCCAAAACTTTTTCTTATTTTCAACAAAATTTACTGATAACATCTCACCCACTCTCTCATCTTCTCTTTTACATTGCTTCACCACTCTTTTAACCTCTTTTTCTCTCCATATACTCTTCCCTCCTTGCATCACTTCTACTTTGTAAAAACCTCTCATATGCTAACTTTTTCCCTTACTACTCTCTTTACATCATCATTCCACCATCGCTCCTCTTCCTCCCGCACCCACTCGCCTGTAACCACAAACTTCTGCTGAACACTTTAACACTACATTTTTAAATCTACCCCATACATTTTCGACCCCATTGCCTACACTCTCACTAGCCCATCTATCCTCCAATAGTTGTTTATATCTTACCCTAACTGCCTCCTCTTTTAGTTTATAAACCTTCACCTCTCTTTTACTTATGATTCTATTTTCCTTGTATCCCATCTACCTTTTACTCCCACTGTAGCTATAACTAAAAAGTGATCTGATATATCTGTAGCCCCTCTATAAACATGTACATCCTGAAGTCTACTCAACAGTCTTTTATCTACCAATACATAGTCCAACAAACTACTCTCATTACGCCTACATCATATCTTGTATACTTATTTATCCTCTTTTTCTTAAAATATGTATTACCTATAACTAAACCCCTTTCTATACAAAGTTCAATCAAAGGGCTCCCATTATCATTTACACCTGGCACCCCAAACTTACCTACTACACCCTCTCTGCATGTTTCTCCCACTTTAGCATTTAGGTCCCCTACCACAATTACTCCTCATTTGGTTCAAAAGTTCCTATACATTCGCTTAACATCTCCCAAAATCTCTCTCTCTCCTCTACACTCCTCTCTTCTCCAGGTGCATACACGCTTATTATGACCCACTTTTCGCATCCGACCCTTATTTTAATCACATAATCCTTGAATTTACACATTTATATTCCCTCTTTTCCTTCCATAACTGATCCTTCAACATTATTGCTACCCTTCCTTAGCTCTAACCCCTCAGATACTCCTGACTTAATCCCATTTATTTCTCCCCACTGAAACTCGCCTACCCCTTCAGCTTTGTTTCGCTTAGGGCCAGGACATCCAACTTCTTTTCAATCATATCCCCCCTAATTCTTTGCCTTTCTAGAGAGTGCAGATTCAGGGCCCTCAGTCTATCCTCATAGGGATAGACTAAGGGCAGTATTGTCTACTATGATGCAACCACTCCATAAAATGCACACCATTGATCTGATATAACTTCACTGTAAATTATCTGTAATTTCCTAAAATTTTATGCTATGGCCAGAATTAAGTACAGTGGACCCCAGATTTCATCATTAATTCGTTCCAGAATGCTGTTCAAGTGCCGTTACCGAACGAATTTGTTCCCATAAGGAATAATGTAAATTAGATTAGTCCTTTTAGACCCCAAAAAATACACTTACAAAAGCACTTACAAAAATTCACTTACATAATTGTTCGAGTTTGGAGTAGTACAAAATCCTGGGGTCCACTGTACTTGTAGGCAAGTTCAAGGATAAGTTTTACCCAAAATGTTATGCATATAATAAATGGCTTTCTTTTTGGATATCTAATTGTATCAGATTGTCTTTTAACTATACAGCCTCTCCTCACTCAGCGACATACTCGTTTACCGACACCTCGGACTTACGATAGGCTCTTTGACCAGTATTCATACCTAACTAATGTATATTAGAGCTGATTTCCTCTACAGTGGTACCTCTACTTACGAGCTTAATTCGTTCCAGACGGCTATTCAAGTGCCAATACAGAAGGAATTTGTTCCCATAAGAAATAATGAAAATTAGGTTAATCCATTTCAGACCCCCAAAAAAACACTTACAAAAGCACCTACAAAAATACACTTACATAATTGTTCGAGTTAGGAGCTGCTCGTAAGTAGAGATACCATTGTATTCTGTTTATTTCAATATACAGTACACTACTGTATAAACATTTAAAAATATACCAGAAATGTTATAAATGGTGCAAAGGTGACATTAAAACAATATCAAAGATGGTTAACACAAACTCACTACCATTATACAGTGGACCCTCGGTTAGCGATATTAATCCATACCAGAGGGCTTATCTGTAACCGAAAATATCGTTATCCGATTCTATTTTCCCCATAAGAAATAATAAAAATAAAATTAATCCGTTCCAGACTTCCAAAAGTAGTAAAATAAAATATTTTTTTACAACATAAGATATGCATTTACACACACGTTTATGAACAATAAAGAAATACATGTAATATAGTACAATAACATGTCACTTACATTTATTGAAGAGTTGTTGATGTGTGGAAGACGGGAGGAGGGGAAATGATGGAGTAGTATGCTAGTGTTTGGAAGGGGAATCCCCTTCCATTAACACTGCAGGTGGCAAGTTCTTTTCTGGGGTTACTGGCCTTTTTCTTTTAATGCATGAATGCTACACTCCCTGCATGAATGCTACACTCCCTGCATGAATGCTACACTCCTGCGACTAGAATGCTTCACTCCCTGCATGAATGCTACAATCCCTGCATGAATGCTACACCTCTGATGCTACACTGCATGAATGCTACACTCCCTGCATGAATGCTAGCACTCCCTGCATGAATGCTCACTCCCTGCATGATGCTCACTCCCTGCATGAATGCTACACTCCTGCATGAATGCTACACTCCTGCATGAATGCTACACTCCCTGCATGAATGCTACACTCCCTGCATGAATGCTACACTCCCTGCATGAATGCTACACTCCCTGCATGAATGCTACATCTTCCCTGCATGAATGCTACACTCCCTGCATGAATGCTACACTCCCTGCATGAATGCTACACTCCCTGCATGAATGCTACACTCCCTGCATGAATGCTACACTCCTGCATGAATGCTACACTCCCTGCATGAATGCTACACTCCTGCATGAATGCTACACTCCCTGCATGAATGCTACACTCCCTGCATGAATGCTACACTCCTGCATGAATGCTACACTCCCTGCATGAATGCTACACTCCCTGCATGAATGCTACACTCCCTGCATGAATGCTACACTCCCTGCATGAATGCTACACTCCCTGCATGAATGCTACACTCCCTGCATGAATGCTACACTCCCTGCATGAATGCTACACTCCCTGCATGAATGCTCACTCCCTGCATGAATGCTACACTCCCTGCATGAATGCTCACTCCCTGCATGAATGCTCACTCCCTGCATGAATGCTACACTCCTGCATGAATGCTACACTCCCTGCATGAATGCTACACTCCCTGCATGAATGCTACACTCCCTGCATGAATGCTACACTACCTGCATGAATGCTACACTCCCTGCATGAATGCTTCACTCCCTGCATCCCTGCTACACTGTTTACCACAGGGCTAGCACTAGGAGCTTTCTTTGGACCCATGGTAGCTTATTTAGCAGTTGCAAGCACTAAAAACAGTGGAATAATGACAATATACTGGTATGAATGCGTGGGTGGTGGTCGCTCTCGCTTGTAAACAATAGCACACTGACGCTCCCTGGAGTGCCCGCACAGCTGGGCCACGCGTACGCGTCCGGGACGAATATCGTAAACCGAGTATATCATTGTAAACTGAGTCAATATTATGATATAAAAATGTATCTCTAACTGATTTTATCGGTATCCGACGCCATCACTAACCGAGGGTCCACTGTAATATGCTCCTCACTTAGCGACGAATTCGTTTAATGACGTAGTCTCAGGAACGGAACTCCATTGTTAAAAGTGAGGAGAGACTGTAATTGTATGAAATAGATTTTATTACTTTTTATTCTGCACTGTATGACCCTTGTGGTTTAGTGCTTCTTTTGATTATAATAATACAGTGGACCCCTGAGTAACGTAAAAACTTCATTCCAGAAGCCTGCTCAAGTGCCATTATCGAACGAATTTACTCCCTTAACCCTTAAACTGTCCACACGTAGATATACGTTCACGCGCGTAGCTGACCGAACGTACATCTATGTTTTATTTTACATTCGTTCAAATTTAGTGCGATAGGCCTGAGCCGCCTAGACATGAGAGAATGGGTCTTCGCCCTCAGTGTGCGCAGTATTAAAAAAATCGGGGACCACTTAGTACCTTATGGGAGCACCAGTTCAATTGAGTGCCAGCTAGAGCAAATAGTGTGGCAAACACCAGGGATTCAATGATGTTATGTCGCATTAACACTCCCCTTATAAGAGGAAAGTAAAACTAGGTTAGATAAATACATGAGTGACTGTGCGTGGGTGTGAGTTGGACCTGACAAGCTTGTGCTACTATGTCTGATGCCATGCTCCTTCCTTCAGAGGATGTGACCTGACTAGGTGGGTCATGGACCTGCCTTGCATGGGCCAG
>WNWK01044198.1:0-15194 GCA_009830355.1 Cherax destructor | reverse complement strand
CCGGCACTGATTCCCATCTCCAGAACTCAAGTCCGGCCTGCCGGTTTCCTGAATCCTCATAAATGTTACTTTGCTCACACTCCAACAGCACGTCAGTATTAAAACCATATGCCTCCATTCACTCCTATCAAATACGCTCACAATGCTTGCTGGAAGTCCAAGCCCTCGCACACAAAACTTCCTTTACCCTCCCTCCAACCTTTCCTAGGCCGACCCTACCCCGCCTTCCTCCACTACAGATTTATACACTCGAAGTCACTCTGTCTCGTTCCATTCTCTCTACATGTCCAAACCACCTCAATAACCCTCCTCAGCTCTCTGAACAATCGTTTGGTAATCCTGCACCTCCTCCTAATTTCCAAACTCCGAATTCTCTGCATTATATTCACACCACACATTGACCTCAGACATGACATCTCCACTGCCTCCAGCCTTCTCCTCGTTGCAACATTCATCACCCATGCTTCACACCATATAAGAGCTGGTATAACTATACTTCATCATTCCCCTTTACTTCCATGGACAAGGTTCTTTGTCTCCACAGACTCCGAAGTGCTCCACTCACCCTTTCCCTCATCAATTCTATGATTCACCTCATCCTTCATAGACCCATCCGCCGACATATCCACTCCCAAATATCTGAATACATTCACCTCCTCCTACTCTCCTCCCTCCAATCTGATATCCAATCTTCGTCACCTATTCTTTTTGTTATCCTCATCACCTTACTCTTTCCTATATTCACTTTCAATTTTCTTTTTTTACACACCCTACCAAATTCATCCACCAACCTCTGCAGCTTCTCTTCAGAATCTCCCAAAGCATAGTGTCATCAGAAAAAGCAACTGTGACAACTCCCACTTTGTATTTGCTTCTTTATCTTTTAGCCCAACACCTCTTGCCAAGACCCTCGCATTCACTTCTCTTACAACCCCATCTATAAATATATTGAACAACCACGGTGACATCACACATCCTTGTCTAAGGCCCACTTTACTGGGAAATAGTCCCCTTCCCTCCTACACACTCTAACCTGAGCCTCACTATCCTCATAAAACTCTTCACTGCTTTCAGTAACCTTCCTCCTATTCCATACACCTGCAACATCTGCCACATTGCCCCCTATCTACCCTATCATACGCCTTTTCCAAATCCATAAATGCTACAAAACATCTTTACCCTTATCCAAATACTGTTCACCTATATGTTTCACTGTAAACACTTGGTCTACACACCCCCTACCTTCCTAAAGCCCCTTGTTCATCTGCTATCCTGCTTTCTGTTTTACTTTAATTCTTTCAATAATAACTCTACCATACACTTTACCAGGTACACTCAACAGACTTATTCCCCTATAATTTTTGCACTTTCTTTGTCCCCTTTGCCTTTATACAAAGGAACAATACACGCTCTGCCAATCCCTAGGTACCTTACCCTCTTCCATACATTTATTAAATAATAGCACCAACCACTCCAAAATTATATCCCCACCTGCTTTTAACATTTCTATCTTTATCCCATCAATCCCAGCTGCCTTACCCTTTCATTCTACCCACTGCCTCACGAACTTCCCTACACCCACAACTGGCCCCTTCCACCTCCTACAAGATGTTATTCCTCCTGCCCTACACACGAAATCACAGCTTCCTGTCTTCATCAACATTTAACAAATCCTCAAAATATTCTCTCCATCTTCCCGATACCTCTAACTCTCCATTTAATAATCTCCTCTCTATTTTTAACTGTCAAATCCATTTGTTCTCTAGGCTTCCTCAACTTATTAATCTCATTCCAAAACTTTTTCTTATTTTCAACAAAATTTGCTGATAACATCTCACCCACTTTCATCTGCCTCTTTTTACATTGCTTCACCACTCTTTTAACCTCTCTTTTTTCTCCATATACTTCCCTCCTTGCACACTTCTACTTTGTAAAACCTCTCATATGCTAATTTTTCCCTTACTACTCTCTTTACATCATCATTCCACCAATCGCTCCTTCTTCCCTCCTGCACCCACCGCCTGTAACCACAAACTTCTGAAGTTCTTGCCGCCTAATACCACTCCTCCTCCAGCCCATGGACCAGCAGGTCATTTCCAACTTTAAAAACTCTATACCAAAGCAATGTACAAAAGTGCTTTGATGTGACCACAGACATGAACATAACCCTAAGAGAATTTTGGAAAAACATTTCCATATGTGCATTGTGTACACCTTATAGGTAAGGCTTGGGAGGGAGTGACTACCAGGACTTTGAACTCTGCCTGGAGAAAATTGTGGCCAGACTGTGTCCTAGAGAGGGATTTTGAAGGTTTGGGGCTGAGCCTCAGAACCCTGAGCATGAGCCTGAGCCTGAGCCTGTTTTGGAAGAAATTGTGGAATTGGGCAAGTCTTTGGGGTTAGAGGTGAGTGGTGAGGATGTGGAACAGTTGGTGGAGGAGCACAAGGAAGAGCTAACCACTGAAGATCTGCAAGAGCTTCAACAGCAACTGGAACAAGAGAGCAGAGGTCAGGACAATGGTTCAGAGGAGGAGGTGGAGGTGGAACAAAAATGGAAGAATGTGCCTTCTTCAAGGATTAGGGAGATCTGTGCCAAATGGAGTGATGTGCAAGCATTTATGGATGAATATCACCCTAACCATGCTGTTGCAGGCCGTGCTGGCAACCTGTACAATGACACAGTGGTGTGTCATTTCAGGGATGTGTTAAAGAATCGCCAGACACAGAGCTCCCTGGACAAATTTGTTGTTAGAAAGAGGTCTAGTGACTCTCAAGCTGGTCCTAGTGGCATTCAAAGAAAAAGGGAAGTAACCCCAGAAAAGAACTTACCACCTGCAGTGTTAATGGAAGGGGATTCCCCTTCCAAACACTAGCATACTACTCCACCTTCTTCCCTCCTCCCGTCCTCCACACATCAACAACTCTTCAATAAATGTAAGTGACATGTTATTGTACAATATGTGCATGTGTATTTATGTATTCTTTATTCAATTATTTATTATTTAATGTCCAAAAGTTCTAAAAAATATTTTATTTAACTACTTTTGGAAGTCTTGGACGGATTAAATTTATTTCCATTATTTCTTATGGGGAAAATTGATTCGTGTTACGTTTGTTTCGTCTTAAGAAATGCCCTCTCTGACGGATTAAAAACGTAAGTCGAGGTACCACTGTACTCTTAATTCCAGGTAAGATTAGAAACTGAATGATGAATGTGTGCATGAATGAGCACAAAAAATAAATTGGCATAGCTGACCTATGCCTCAAGGAACAGTGAAAACAGACAGGTCCTGGATGTGGCCACTTTGGTCTCTACCAGACAAATGTTGGAGTTAGCAGATTTGGCCTGATACTTCAGAAAACAGCTGGACACTATCACTGTGGACAAAATTTGGAATTACGGACTTCTGTTCATTTTGTCCAATAATTAGAGCATGTTCAAAATTGTTGAAATCTATTAACGAGGAGAGATTTTACTGTATTTTACTTTTCTTCCATTTTGGCTGAATGTTGAGCATCTTTGAGGCAATTTGCTTGACATCAGCACCCCTCCCTTCTGCCTTTCCACCCCTCCAACCCTTGTTCATACTTCCTTTCATAATTCTTTCTTAGTGATTTATTCTTCTCCTGAATCTTGCATTTATGTACAAAATTTCTCTCTTAACTTTTATTTTATTTTATTTTTTCAGAATACTGTGAAAGTAACAAAGTGGATTTTGCATTGGTTCCCGACCTAAACCTTCGAGACTCATGTGATCTGACAGCATTAGGAGTGGCTTTAGGTAGTGGCCATCTGACAGTGGCAAGACATCTCTTAAAAGCTGGTTCTGATATCAACACTACTGACTCTCAAGGTCTCAGCCTGCTACACATTGCTATCCAGCACAAGGATAAGCAAGTGACAACCTTTCTAATCAACAATGAAGCAGATGTCAATCTTAGGTTTGTTATTGTTTCATGCTCACATATTACACAAAATAACTGATAATTAATAGTATTATAATAATTATAATATGAAGGGGATTGAACAGTCAGGTGCACCATCTGGTGGTCCATTTGATGGCTGTCTGACAGCAAAAATGTTACTGGAGGTTACCTGAGGTTATGGGAATGGCATCTGAAAGTGTACAACTCCTGTCAGTCTTTCCAGTTCACACTTATTTGTTTACTAAATAATGCTAGTGCCTCTGGTGCTCTGTTTAAATAAATAGTTTTCCTTAGCCTTCCTCTACTAATTTTGGGCAAGCCATCCTTTGCCTTGGGTAGGGTAGCAAAGCAGTATCAAGAAACGTTGGCACTGCCTGTCATGTTGACTGGTGGTATAGGGACTAGTGATGGATGCTTGGTTTCTTTTAATTAGCCAACTAGATGTCTTCTTTACTGTAATTTCCTCTTGTACTTTGCTCTCCCATCATATTAATTCATATTTCTTTAGGCATGATTCCCTTTGCTGGTTCCTCTGCAGAAATGTCCACCCCTGATGGTCATTGCATGGAAAAGTACATTGGAAATTATCTGGAACCAGTCTCTGGCAGGCTCCTGGCTCCAGAGGGTGAGACTCAGGCCACTCCTTTGGACAGTTATGTAGCAAGTAGCCCAGTGCCAGATTCAATATAGATGTGTGGCATCTTACAGGCTGCAGACATAGTGATGATTTTGGTGGGACTATCCAAGTGTTAGTCTTATGCCATGATAAATATCCCTGCTGCAGCTTTGTCCTTTTCATAGGTACTGCAACCATATAGACATGTATTGACACCTTTCAAAACCTCATGGTGAGAGGCAGATGCCTCTGTGTTGGCATCCTTGCTAATGCCATTGAGCATTCAGTGAAGGTAATTGAGTGAGAATATTATGAAGGGCACATGCCTTTGAGACAGTACACCTCAGCTGGCTATAAGCTCATTGCAAACATTAGATCAAGAATGAATGTAAGTTCATCCCCAAGATTATCAAAGATAATCTAGGTGACTTGTCATTCTTTTCATGTACAGTATTTTCATTAGTCAGTTGGCTCAAGAAGGAATATTATACACACCTGACATTCTGTAACTTACAAGAGTATGTTAGTAAAGACCTATCGACTTTATTCTGGTTGACTTCCCTGGTTAGAGTTTTATTAATTTTGTGTGTATGTTACACTACTGGACCCTCAGTGAGGTTCACATTTACCATCTGGGTACAGTGGACCCTCGCCATTCGAATTTAATCCGTTCCAGGAGCTTGTTCTTAACGTGAAATGTTCGAAAGGCGATTTAATTTTTCCCATAAGAAATAATGGAAATACAATTAATCCGTTCCTGCTGTCAGGAGGCATGACAAAATAGTACTTCACTGTGAAGCTATTATCAACTCGACAGCTTATTTATCTATCACAATTCATCTAATATGACATAATAAACAATATAAATAACATAAAAACCTGATATACAGTAGACCCTCATTTAGCACGACTTTATGTTGCGCGTTTTGGGTATTACGCGATTGAAGAATTGCGGCACATTTTTATCTAACACGACGTAAACCTTATATTACGCAATTCGTTGGAGGGGAAAAATTTTGAGCCCGCGGTCGCCTGCAGTAGGTTAAACCATTGAGTCAGTGGGGGTCCTACTAAGGGTGGCTATGAGCCACAACAAGTGTTTAATGCTGACGAGACAAGTGTTTTCTGGAAGAAAATGCCAACATGAACTTATATCACTCAGCAAGAGAAAAGTGCACCAGGCTTCAAGACAGCAAAGGATCGCTTCACCTTGCTCCTTTTGGGTAATGCATCAGGTGATTTCAAGTGTAAGCCCATGGTTATTTACCGCTGTAAGAATCCTCATGCTTTGAGGAAAAGGGAATTTGTTTTTCCTTCGCACAAACTAAGTTTATTCAGGTATACAGAGATAGTTACATTGATTATCATACATAGCAGCATATGTGTAGAGAACCTAGGATAACCCAAAGTGTTATCCTAGAGAACCTAGGATAACCCAAAGTTTGGGTTATCCTAGGTTCTCTACACATATGCTGCTATGTATGATAATCTTTTAACTGTATCTGTGTATACTTGAATAAACTTACTTACAGTTTGCAGGAAGAAAAAACAACCATTCCCTCAAGCGGCCGGTGCTAATGTTGTGGAACAGCTGGGGAGACCACCCGCCTTCCCATGCTACCCTCCCCAACAACACCCCCATCCCAGCATTCGTATTCCATACGCGTCAAGCCAGCTGTGTTATAATAATAATAATAATAATAATTTTTATTTCAATGCATGTTACAAGTGTACAATGTTATTGGTAGTTACAATTATAAAACAATTATAAAACTGTAATGCAAGGAGAGCCACTGGCATGCCATGGCATTAGGGGCACTTTATTCTAGAGACTTATTCACTAAGTACTTAATGCTAAAGAAATTGATTGAGTTTATTCTAGTTCTGTATTATTTAAATTATTAAATGGTTATACATACTATTAAAAGACAATACAAGAGAAATTGGTTGAGTTTAATCTAGTTGTAGAATTTATTTCAAATTACAGTATGTTGATGCTATACTAGTATAATAACAATACTAGAAATAGTTTTTAGAGTTTCTTCTAGATATATATTTTATTTCAAATTAAGAAAATGATGATACTATAAGATTTTAAATGACAAAATGATGATATGAAATTGCAACAAGTGTTAAGGAGGATGAACATATCAAATTGAGATCATCTTTAGTAAAATAATGTTGGGTTTGGAAGTTTGTTACAGTATGAGTATTTAGTATAGGGTGAGTAGGTGATTTTTGAGAAGAGTCTTGAATTGATTTTCCGACAAGGTTAACTTGATATTTACTGGTAATGAATTCCAGATTCTGGGGCCCTTTATGTGCATAGAATTTTTACATTGGTTAGTATGGACTCGGGTATGTCAAATAGTGATCTGTGTCTTGTGTCATGTTCGTGGGACCTATTAAAGTTGTTGAGGAGAATTCTGAGCGCAGGGTTGATATTAGCATGTAGAGTTTTATGTATGTAGAAGGCACATGAATAGGTATGAATATTTTTTATGGTGAGTAGTTTTAAGGTTCTGAATATAGGTGGAGTATGCTGTCTAGAGTGGGAATTTGTTATCATCCTGACTGCAGCCTTTTGCTGGGTTATGAGTGGTCTAAGGTGATTTAATGTTGTTGAGCCCCATGCACAGATTCCATAGGTGAGATAAGGGTAGATAAGAGAATGATATAGTGCAATGAGAGCTGGTTGAGGCACATAATAGCGTATCTTAGATAATATACCTACTGTCCTTGAGATTTTCTTGGAAATTTGTTGTATGTGTGTTTGGAATTTAAGACTACTGTCAAGGTGGATTCCTAGGAATTTTCCTCTGTGAGCCTTGTGATGGGTGAACCATTTAGCGTTATGTTAAGTGGAACATTTGTAGCTTTGTTTCCAAACTGAATGTAGTAGGTCTTGTCCGTATTGAGAGTAAGCTTATTTGTCATCATCCATGTTGATATTTTCTGTAATTCGGCATTAACTGTGTTGGCTAGTACGACTGGATTTGGGTGAGAGAAGACATATGTTGTGTCATCTGCAAACAAAATGGGTTTGAGTAGTTGTGATGCATTCGGTAGGTCATTTATGTAAATGAGGAATAGGAGTGACCCCAGGACACTACCTTGAGGGACACCGACTGTAATTTGTTGTGTGGAAGAGTTCTCTCCATTTGTGTTCACGTACTGACTTCTGTTGCTAAGGTACGACTTTAGGTAGTTGAGGGGTGCCCCTAATACCATAGTTCGCTAATTTTGTGAGCAATAAATCATGGTCGACTGTATCAAATGCTTTGCGTAGGTCTATGAAGATTCCAGCGGAACTTCTTTCTTCTCAAGTGCGGTGTATATTAACTCTAACATGTGTGTTATAGCATCGTTTGTGCTTTGTTGGTCCTGAATCCAAATTGACAGGGGTTTAGTACATTGTGTGAGACGAGGTAGGAATAGATCTGTTTATGAATTAATTTTTCAAGATTTTAGAAAGCAGTGGTAAATTTGAGATTGGTCTATAATTGTTCAGTCAGTTTGGTCACCTCCTTTGTGGATCGGGTGACCCTAGCTATTTTGAGAATTGATGGGAAGGTTGAAGATTCAATGGATTTATTGAATAATGCTGCTATAATTGGTGACAGTACATGTGTAGCTTTTTGTACATAAAGGGTGGTAAGCTGTTTATGTCTCCTGCTTTGTTTTTAAGGGTGTTGATTATGAGTGAGACTTCAATTGAGTTGGTAGGAGCTAGGAATAGTGTATCTGGGTAGGTGTTGGTGAGGTAGTCTGTTGGACGAGTGTTCGAGCTTGGGATCCTACTCGCTAGATTCTTTCCTATGGTGGAGAAGAAAACATTAAGTCTGTTTGCTGTCTCAGTTGGTGAGAGTAGAGGTTCGTCTGTTTTTGATAATTTGATGGTATTGTTCGTGGATATCTTTTTATTTCCTAGAATTGTAGATAGGGTTTTCCAGGTCTTTTCATATCACCTTTACGGTCTGGAGTCTGTTCTCATAATACAATTTTTGGACCTTCTTATCAGGCTAGTAAGGATTGATGAGTAGCGTTTGGATTGTTCTCTGGTTATTAGACCCTTCTATATTGTTTTTCATATTGGTGCCTCTTATTTATGGATTTAAGGATGCTGGGTGTTAGCCAGGGATTGTTAAGTCTCTTAGCTGTGATCTGTTTAGTTTTTTTCGGGCAATGTCTGTTATAGAGGTTATGTGTTTTTTTAAGAAAGTTCTTGATGCATTCATTAGTATCTGAATGTGTTTCCAATTCATTTAGCCAGTCAATGTTCGTCATAGCTGATATAAAATTATTAACAGCAGACTCATTATGTAGTCTGAAGGTAATTTTTGCAATTTCTTGGGGCAGAATGCCTAGGTTAGTTATGAGAAAGGTAGGGTAGTGGTCTGTGGTGTTTTCTGTGATTATGCCTGATTTTATAGGAGATATTGTGTTAGTCCATATGTGGTCTAGTAACGAGGTACTATTATCGGAGATTCTTGTAGGTTTTGATATTGTTGGTAGTAATAAGCAGTTGCTCATAGTGTTTGTGAATTCAGTTACCTGCGGGTCTTGGTCATGTAGGAGATTTATGTTGAAATCTCCTGTGAGCAGCAAATGATCTTTGTTAAGGCGTGAATCGATTATCAGGTTTTCTTAGTTTTTCACTAAAGTGGCGGATGTTTGACTGTGGTAATCTGTAGATGTTTATCACTGTGAGGGGTTTTTGCAGGTCTTTTGATTTAAATTTAGCTATAATATATTCTCCATGTTCATCCCTTGTACAAGAATTTTCGATACAATCGAGTTGATCTGTATAATATATTGCTGTTCCACCCCCTCGCTGGTCTGTCCTACAGTTGTGAATGGCTGTGTAACCTGGGATGGCATAGATACCTGTAGTATCAGGCTTTAGCCAGGTCTCAGTGAGTGTGATGATTGACATATTGGACTGTAGGGATTGGAGTAGTGCTGTGAGGTCATCATAATGTTTGCTCAACGATCTAACATTGTAATTGAAGATAGTTAAGTTATTGTTGGCTCTGAGTAATGTCTTTGCTTGATCAGCTGTGTAATAGTTACAATTGCTGTTGGAGTCATGTAAGTCATTTAATAATAGGTTGATATCAGGATCAATGCCTGTAATCATAGGATTTAATGTGATTCTATAACTAGACTTGGGAACAATAGATTATGCTAAACTTAATGATATGGTATTAGATTAAAGTCTTACTTGCTAATGGATTAACACAATTATGTGCAAGTGTTTACAGGAATTTTTACAGTGATATAGGATATTTGAATAATGTTAATGATATACTAATTTAACTGTTTGTCAAGAATAAAAGAGTGAATTGTGTTTTGATCTTTAAATTACTATATCTTGTATCTGCCAAGCAATCATGTCACCCAGTAGGCATACCAGTGTTGCTCAAAGTGGCAAGAAAATGTTTAAGCATTTATTAAGTCTTAGAATTAACGAAGAAAAAGATATTAGACAAGACATAACCTGTGGTTGTAATGAAGTGTTACTTTGTACACATAAAAAGATGTAAACATAAGTTTGTGTGACTAACTTACTGACTGACTGGACTGACTTACTGAATGACTTGACTTACTGAATGACTTGACTTACTGAATGACTTGACTGACTGACTGACTGAATGACTTGACTGACTGAATGACTTGACTGACTGAATGACTTGACTGACTGAATGACTTGACTGACTGAATGACTTGACTGACTGACTTACTGAATGACTTACTGACTGACTTACTGAATGACTTGACTGACTGACTTACTGAATGACTTGACTGACTGACTTACTGAATGACTTGACTGACTGACTTACTGAATGACTTGACTGACTGACTTACTGAATGACTTGACTGACTGACTTACTGAATGACTTGACTGACTGACTTACTGAATGACTTGACTGACTGACTTACTGAATGACTTGACTGACTGACTGACTTACTGAATGACTTGACTGACTGACTGACTTACTGAATGACTTGACTGACTGACTGACTTACTGAATGACTTGACTGACTGACTGACTTACTGAATGACTTGACTGACTGACTTACTGAATGACTTGACTTACTGAATGTCTTGACTGACTTACTGAATGTCTTGACTGACTTACTGAATGTCTTGACTGACCTACTGAATGTCTTGACTGACTTACTGAATGTCTTGACTGACTTACTGAATGTCTTGACTGACTTACTGAATGTCTTGACTGACTTACTGAATGTCTTGACTGACTTACTGAATGTCTTGACTGACTTACTGAATGTCTTGACTGACTTACTGAATGTCTTGACTGACTTACTGAATGTCTTGACTGACTTACTGAATGACTTGACTGACTTACTGAATGTCTTGACTGACTTACTGAATGTCTTGACTGACTTACTGAATGTCTTGACTGACTTACTGAATGACTTGACTGACTTAATGAATGACTTGACTGACTTACTGAATGACTTGCTGACTTACTGAATGACTTGACTGACTACTGAATGACTTGACTGACTTACTGAATGACTTGACTGACTTACTGAATGTCTTGACTGACTTACTGAATGTCTTGACTGACTTACTGAATGTCTTGACTGACTTACTGAATGACTTGACTGACTTAATGAATGACTTGACTGACTTAATGAATTGACTTGACTAGTTTACTACTTACTGAATGACTTGACTGACTTACTGGACGCACTGAATGACTTTATTAAAGTTAGAGACACTCAGTACAACTATCGACTTAAGTTCCAGAATCTCTACTATCCACCTCAGCCCAGTAGGGCCACAGCATAACTCTCCACTCTCTTCACAATCATCCACAAACATCAGCACCCACAATTTAAGGTAAATACTATTATTTCTGTTACATTTGTAGTCTTAAGCAGTAAAAACAACATAATACATCACGATAATGAACTATAATTACATATTCTCTTTTATATTTGTAAGATCTGTTGGTCTAAAAAAAACTTGTTTGGCTTTTTGGGGACTCTCGGGACTGTAACCCTATTTTTCCCATAAGTTCTTTTAATTATCTAACACGATTTTACCTAACACGATGTTTTCAGGACCGTAACTACCGTGCTAAATGAGGGTCTACTGTACACTCTAGAATGAATAAAATATTTATGTCATTACGAATGTGGTGGCTGGGAAGGATGGTGGTGGCGAGCATTCTCACTACAGCTGTGAAAACATCTTCCCATTCTTTCCTCCTTCAGACGTGTTAGTATAAGAGAAAACGGAGTTTGTAATGCTATCTGCATTAGATCACTTCCAGTCAGCTTCAAGTAGTGAACAGAAATCGTACGTGTCAGGCTGGTAACAGCAACAACAACAACTGGTTTGTTTACAAAACTCCCTCCCGAACCTTCATTTAATCTTGTTTACTCACCACTGCCTCTACCACCACTGCCTCTCACCACTGCCTCTCACCACTGCCTCTACCACCACTGCCTCTACCACCACTGCCTCTACCACCACTGCCTCTACCACCACTGCCTCTACCACCACTGCCTCTACCACCACTGCCTCTACCACCACTGCCTCTACCACCACTGCCTCTCACCACTGCCTCTCACCACTGCCTCTACCACCACTGCCTCTCACCACTGCCTCTACCACTGCCTCTACCACCACTGCCTCTCACCACTGCCTCTCACCACTGCCTCTACCACCACTGCCTCTACCACCACTGCCTCTCACCACTGCCTCAACCACCACTGCCTCTCGCCACTGCCTCTCACCACTGCCTCAACCACCACTGCCTCTCACCACTGCCTCTCACCACTGCCTCTCACCACTGCCTCTACCACCACTGCCTCTCACCACTGCCTCAACCACCACTGCCTCAACCACCACTGCCTCTCACCACTGCCTCTCACCACTGCCTCTCACCACTGCCTCTCACCACTGCCTTTACCACCACTGCCTTATACTTAATGAACAAACTCCAAACAATTATAATTAAGTGTGAAATGTCTGGATGAGCGTGCAGGGTATTGTTCTCTTGAGTGTAAACAACGAGGGACTGGCTCTCCAAGCGCCTGGGCGGACAGGTGATGGACACACTTGTTCGAATCGTGATATTTTGTTCGCATGACGATATCGATTTTCTTGTTCTAATGACGATTTGTTCGACTGCCGAGCCGTTCGAATAGCGGGGGTCCACTGTATCTAATCAGGCATGACTGCTTCTTTAAATATGTATAGTCAAACACTTCTGTTTTGGTAGCCAATTTTATAGTTACAGTATAATGAACCCTCGCAATATAAATATTTAGAGAACCATGTCTATAGTACATTGGTTCCTAAGGACGTGAGTATTGACATAAAAGAATTTAGGTTGTTTGTAGTATGCCACCAGTGCCCTACTGTAGAAATGCTTGTTTCAAACTCTTTATTCTCCTGTGCTGTGCATCATTGAATGTCACTTACAGGTTCAGCATTTCTCATGAATAGAACACAGGCACAATACAAAAACTTAATATTACTTTCAAATTCCATTTTTTTTTTTTTTTTTAACATGTCGGCAATCTCCCACTGAGGCAGGGTGATCCAAAAAAGAAACACTTTCACCATCATTCACACATAATGACTGTCTTTGCAGAGGTGCCCAGATTTGACAGTTTAGATGTCACTCCAAACAGCCAATATCTCAAACTCCTCCTTTACAGTGCAGGCATTGTACGTCCCACCTCCAGGACTCGAGTCTGGCTAACCAGTTTCCCTGAATCCCTTCACAGAATATTACCCTACTCACACTCCAACAGCTCGTCAGGTCCCAAAAACCATTTGTCTTCATTCACTCCTATCTAACACGTTCACATATGCTTGCTACATGTTCAACCCCCTTGCACACAAAACCTCTTGTATATAACTTGACCAAATTAGAAACTCTTGTAAATAACAGAATTTAAAATGTGGAATGACTGATAATTTAAGAACTGTAAATCTAATACCAGTTTCAAAAGTATTTTTAAAAAGTACAGCTTGAACTTAAGGTTCAATTTATGATGTATTTTAATGCAATCAAGACTTTATGTATGAGTCACATGAACTTTATGCTCATCCTTTTAAAGTACTGGTAACTACTTTGTACCGTCTCTTTAAATGTTATTACTACCTCATAATTTATGATTTTATTGCTTGTGCTGTTAACCTCAGACTTTTAATATTATGCTGTTGTGTCGCCTTATACATAGTTGTCACTTAATTACTATAGTATAGTAAACTATTGATTTAATGGACCTCAGGAGTGCAGAACAAAATTTGCTGGTCAGTTAGTTCACAAACAATAGACAATGATCACTGGTTAAAAAATCACCTGTTATTATTATGATCATGACCACTTGCTCCCACCATTAGTCTGTTAACTCCTAAGCTGTCAGTCATGTACTGTACTAATATCTTCATGGGATCTACGATACAAATTAGTGCATCAGTTTCAGTGCCTCAAATTGGAAGGGAATTATAAATTTTGGTCTAGATATGAGTGAATGGGTGTGCACAATTGGTGGCTGCTTCTTAGAAGGCATATCAGTTTTGGGTTAGTTGAAGACTGGACATGGCTTGGAAAAAAGGCATTGAATTGATGAGAAATGATTTTGGGAGTTTTTATTGGGGGAATCAGCCCCCTCTCTCCATCTGTTTAATGGTTTTTTTACTGGGTTGGCTTTAACCCTTTCAGGGTCCGATGCCATTTTTGGAAGGGGTGCACCAGTGTCCAAGAATTTAAAAAAAAAAAATTCTTATTTTTTCTTATGAAATGCTAGAGAATCTTTTCTGAAAGTAATAAAACAAAAAGTATGAAATTTAATTGAAAATTGACGAAATTATGCTCTCGCGAATTTTGATGTGTCAGCGATATTTACGCATCGGCAATTTTGCCGACTTTGACTCCCATTTTAGGCCAATTACATTATTCCAGTCGACCAAATTCTTAGCTATTTCACTAGTATTACTTCTGTCGATTGAGCACAAGAAATCGCCCAGTCAAGTGTTTCAACTACAAAATAAAGTGATTAGAAATTGGTAATTTAGCCAATTTAACTCAAAGTTCAAAATATTCCAATTTCAAAATAGGGTGCAGAATAAACAATGCAGGCATTCCTAGCACTAAACTAACATTTCCTCTGTTCATTAGTTACATTTTCAGTCTTTACAAATGAATACCATTTTGATTTTTTATTCACATAATGAATTTTTATTCAAACCAAAAAATGGAAGATTTACTGTTATGCAATATTGTAATAATTGTACAAATAATATCACCATATTTGTGAACGTATATTAGACCCACCAGCTGGCGCGTATTAGACGTGTGAGGTCATTTGTTTACTCTTGACCATCGGCAAAAATTTAACATTTCCGCTATTTTGAGCTCAGTTTCAAGCCATTTCCAGTACTAAAACTAATCAAAATCATCTCTATATCTGTAATATATCTTCTATTCTATCAAATGAGACCAAGAAATCGCAAATACAACTATAAAAAGTATACAAAAAAACACTGCAAAGTCGCTGTTTTAATCCTTTGACTGTCGGAGGCCCCTCTCTGAAACTGTCATTCTATGTCGGGAAATATTAGAAAAAAAAAATTATTTTTTCTTATCAAAATATT